>CABHPR010099093.1:899-15345 GCA_902168415.1 Peromyscus melanophrys
CTTCAGATCTTGGTGTGAAGATTCCTACCTCACATTTGGTACAGAAGCTGTACTGGGTGGGTGGATTCCATTAAAAGCTTTAGTGAAAAATCATCCTCTTCCCGCACATCAGCCCAGCTGACTGGTGAACTTTGCAGAATTGTAAAATATCAAGCCTTTTGGAAGATTTCTGCAATGAGAGTAGCTTTAATCCTTCAATATTAAAAAGAAAAATAAGAAAAAAAAACCTGCAGACAAACCATGAACGTGTGTGAAGAGAAGAAGCATAAAGGCATTGTACACATGGGTCGGTAGACCAGGCCACATTTGTGATGGGTAGGAAGAAAGGCTATGGACTCCATGAGGACAGAACCCACAATTAACTGTGGGGCCATGGAACAGTTACATGATTCCTCTGAGTCCACTTCTGCCTGAGTAAATTGAAAAGAATAAAATCTGCATGGTGAGGGAATAAAGGAGCTGTGTGTCCCTGCATAACCCTGAATGTGGCATGTGGCTCCCTTCTCCCTGCCTTCTGTCTCCATGAACATGGCTGTGAGGGTTAATTTTATGACCTAAATTGGCTGGGCCATAAGATTCCTGCACACTTGTTCAAACATGATTGTGGGTGTTGGTGAGGATGTCTTTGGATGAGATTAACATTTTAATCCACAGATTCAGTTCAGCAGATGGCCCTCCCCAGTGTGATGGACTTCATCCAATCAGTTGACAACCTGAAAAAAACAAAAACAAAAACAAAGTAAGTTTGCTCCCAGAGCAAAAAATTCTTCCTGTCTTACAGCTTTCAGACTGGAGCCTGAGTCCTTTTCCAGCACTTGGGTTAGAGCAATGAGTCCGCCCTAGGTCTCCAGTGCTGACTTTAGAGCTGGAGCCACACTGTTGGTGTTCCTACTTTTTATGCTTGTAGACTGTGACTCAAAGAAAACCGTTAACTGTTTGGTCTGAAGCTTGCTGACTTACCCTGGAGAAAGTGGGATGTACCAGTCTCCATAAATTTGCCAGCCAATTCCTTATAAATCTCATTCTATAGATAAGAGTACAAACATATGCATCCTATTGGTTTTGTTTATTAGGATTGTATTATTTATTTGTGTGTGTTTGTATGTGTCTCTCTGTGTATGTGTTGTACCATGGCGTGTATGTGGAGGTCAGAAGACAAGTTGTGGTAGTTGGATTTCTCCTTCCACTGTGTGGATTCTGGGACTGAATTTGGATCATCAGGTTTTGGCAGCAAGTGCCTCTGGCTGTTGAGGGCCAGCCGTCTCACCAACCTTTTCAAAGGACTCTTCTAATACAATGAATACCTTGAGCATAATAAGCACTTAAGTGGGCTGGTGATGTAGTTCATTTGTTAGAGTGCTTGCCTAGCATGTATGAAGCCCTGGGTTTGATCTTCAGTGCCACATAAACTAGGCATGTTGTTCCATGTCTGTAATCCCCGCACTGACTCAGGAGTTAGAGACAGGAGGATCAGAAGTTCATGGGTGGTCTACCTCCATGCAGTTCTCTTTTGGAGCCCTGGTTCTCTCCTGGGAGACTAGCTGAGCCTCACACTGTGGGGAAAGTGTGTTGAGAGACACTCCGCTGCTCTTCTCTTGCCGATTTGCATAAGCACAAGTTGAAACACACATTGTAAAACCCTGATGGGTGGTCTGCCTCCATGCAGTTCTCTTTGGAGCCCAGGTTCTCTCCTGGGAGACTAGCTGAGCCTTACACTGTGGGGAAAGTGTGTTGAGAGACAGACACTCCGCTGCTCTTCTCTTGCCGATTTGCACAAGCACAGGTACAGCCTGCCAGCCAGAGCAGGTTCATGCACAATGCCTTTCCTTCTTTCTGCCTCAGGTGTGAATTTAACTGTGGTCCACATTTAAGACTTGAAGCAGGAGAAGCTGTTGTTCACGTTTAACTGGGAAGTTTGAACAAGAACGCCGATTTGAACAAGAACGCCGATTCTGTGTAAATAATTTGACTACACAGCGCGTCCTTGCGCTCAGTGGTTAGACTTGCTAAGCATTGTGAGGCAGGCTGGTAATGGCTTTCCTAATTTACTCAAGAATAAATAATGCAGGAAGCTCATCAGATAGATCCGAATTAGATCCTCAAAGCCAGGGGATTGGTGATGGAGCAGGGAAATGTTGCCTGTAAACGGTTTTTCTGCTGGAGAAATTTAAAGTTAGAAAAAAGAAAATACATGTTAAAATCACATCAGAAATCTATCTTCTGCCAGAAAAGGAAACTGAGAGTTAAAGGAAACTTCACTCCCAGACTTGGTTCTATTAATCAGCTTACATACTCAGCAGTCTGTTTAAAGATTGGCCTATTAAAGCTATTGCACATTAATGAGAGCCTTCCCCAATGGGCCTCACTGTTGTGTGCCTGCATGCCTGCGCTGTGTGACAGGAAGTGGCTTACCATAAGAAGGAGACTCCTAGGTGAACAGTGGTGGGTCACTGTAGGAGTTTCTAAAAATATGCATGCTGTCTTCAGTTGGCTGCAAATTGTGGCGGATTGAAGGCATCAGGGGTATCTGTGGCAGGTAAATACTCAGGATTGATCCTGCTGTCCCTGAGCAGGTGGACTCTGCATCTAACACTGGCTCCTACCTAAATCACCACACCACGGTAAAGCATGCTTACCTATGAACATCTCAGTGCAGCTACATTGGTTAGTGTAGCTCAGACATCAGACCAGTCCAGTCCCAGCAGCCATTCTCTTTGTATCCCCAACCCCCTTTCTCATCTCCACTTTCTTTCTCTCTTCTTCCCCCACTCCCTGGCTGGTTTCTACTTGAAAATATATATTTGGTAAACTTCTAGGTTCTAGAGAGACACTAGTTAACACTACAGAGAAAGTACCTGCTCTTGTGTTATGGTACTTGCCTGTCTCTCTCTCTCTCTCTCTCTCTCTCTCTCTCTCTCTCTCTCTCCCTCTCCCTCTGTCTCTCTGTGTCTCTTTGTCTATCTCCCTCTCCCTCTGTCTCTTTCTCTATCTTCCTCCCCCCCCTCTCAGAAAGCAGATACTAAAAACACTCAAATATATATTATTTATATACATGTAACTATAAATGTACATAGTGGGTATCTTTTTTGCCATTTATTAAAATGTTGTTTCCATAATCAATCAGATACTAGAAAACTAACTAGAGGCACTCGAGACTACAAGGATTTTTCCAGAAGTTCCTCACCAGCTCAAAGAAAGTGAAATGGACTACAAAGTATCTGCTGTTGCATCTCCAAATACAAGGCTCTGGGCAAATTCTACAGAGCAGAGCCAAATAATAGCCCAGGTGGGCAAATGAGAGTTGTCTCTGAAATTCTAAAATACTCCTGAAGGATTAAAGGAGTTCCTGAGGACAAGTAAGGGCAGATCATTCAAGTCAAAAAGACTTCCAGGCTGTGGTTCATGACAGATGGTACTAGAGACCACTGGAGTTTCAGCTTCACTGTGGTTGGGCCGGTGGGTTTTCAGGTGTGGTTTGGGATAGGACTCACCATTCTACATGTCCCTGGTGTGTTAGTTACCTGTTGCTGTGGAAATATGAGTCATCAGGTATGTTAGTTTCCTATTGCTGCATGACAAATTTTCCAGTGTTACTATTTTTAGACAACGTGTATCTATTTGCTGACTCACTGTTTCTGTGGATTAGTAGCTTGGGCTATTAATAAGATCATTTGGATTCTTAACTGGACTTTTCCTGAAGCTATGAGCAACACATTGCCTAACTTATATTCTCAGCTGGGCATTTGCTTGTGGAAGGATCCTACTTTCAAGTTCTCTTGGTTGGTGACAGAATTCACTTCATTATGGCAGTTTGGATGAGGTCTTTCTGGTTGGAGACTAGATACTACCTCCAGCTACTGGCTCCTGCTTTCAATTCCTGAAGGCTGCTATTAGTTCCTAGAGGCCACCTTTGGTTCCTAGATATTACCTTTGTTTTATGAACATTATCTTTGGTTCCCCAACCCCCATGAAGGGCTTAAAAAGCTAGCCTCACAAAGAAAGAGCAACTCCTCCCTGCCTCACTGTATTGGGTGTAGGAATGAGTTACCTGTCTAGACTTGTATCTACAGAATAAACCTTGCTATTGCATTCTGGACATCCAAGGTCTTCGGTGGTCTCTTTGGGGTCATGATCTGGGCATAACAATGGCCTCTTACTGTTTCAGGTCATAACGTAGAGTCTGTAGACTGAGAGTCTTCTACTATCTCAGTTTGAGTCTTCTGTGATACAACCTGTTCAGAGCAAGGGGAGTTCATCTCCTTTGCTAAATCATAGAAGTTACGAACAAGTCAGAGGTCCCATTAACATCTGAGGAAAGGAAAAGTGTGAGTACTAGGAAGGAGATTCAGGGAGCCACCTCTGAGTTTGTGCCATTCGTGATTTGCTTTTTATAAACAAATGTAGCTTACTAGGATCGTCCTGGACTTACTGGAATCTCTGACAGGGAGCTGAAAAATCTGTGAACCCCCAGGCACTTCCTCTACACTTATGGTTGGAGAAGCTTCGGGATAAGACAGACCTGAGTTATGTGGTGGTTTGAACAAGAATGGCCTCCATAGGCTCATAGATTCAAATTCCAGGTCACCAGGGAGTGGCACTATTTGAAAGGATTAGGAGGTGTGGCCTTGTTGGAGGAAGTATGACAATGAGGGTGGGCTTTGAAGTTTCAGAAGCCAATGCTAAGCTCAGAGTCTCCCTCTTCTTGCTGCCTGCAGATTCATATGTAACACTCTGGGTTACCATGCCGGCTTGCATGCCGCCATGCTCCCCGCCATGATAATAATGGACTAAACCTCTAAAACCTAATTAAATGCTTTCTTTTATAGGAGTTGCTGTGCTCATGGTGTCTCTTCACAGCAATAGAACACTGACTAAGACGACTTAGCTTGAAGTTCCTCTGAGCATGGTGGATGTGCCTTGCCGTCTTTTCTGCCAGTTTTGCTGAGGGTCTCCCAGACCAGTCCTGGTGCTCACCATTGACCATATGGTGACAAGCTTGTGAATCCCAGGACTTGGCAGCTAGTCCTGCAGTGAAGGGCTAGAAGTGCTGTTACCATGACAGCTCATCTGTACAGAGTGAGCCTGGTGCCCAGTGGACATCTAAAGTTGGAGCCTGCTCCAGAATATGGCCTCTGAACTCCATATTCAAGAACGTTTAAAAACATGGGAGCATATGTTTATAGCAGATTCCCTCACGGTCACTTAAAACTGGAAACTAGTCAAATGTCCTTTCTAGTAAAGAGTGAGACTATGGTGCATCCGTGTAGGACTACACTATTCAGCAAGAACCAGAAGCAAAGCACAGGTATATGCAGCAGCTCAGACAACTGGCTAAGTAGTTAAGCTGAGCAAAACCCAATCCCAGGTGAAGATGACCGGTGGGAAAGGCGTTTGCTCTGCAAGCATGAGGACCCGAGTTCAATACCCAGGACCCATGTAAAAATGGTGCATGCTGTTAGTCCACATGCACACATACCTAGCTCCCTCCTCGCACAAAGAAAAGCTGAATGAATGTGGCTTGCCCTGTTACTGTCCAGCTCCTCTTGAGTCCAGACACACACCAGGATTCTTCAAGGAAAGTATGATGTGACTTGTGGAGATTCATTTCTCAAGTATGGAACCAGTGTCAAGATGGTATCTTTTCTGATTTGCATTTCATAAGTAAGCTATGGTTGAAAAACTCTCAAAGCAAGTTAAGAGGAATATATGGCCAGAGGCTTAAAGAGGAGACTCTCCTAGGCATTGCGGCTGGGCAAGTTGCCCTCTATGGTTATTTTTTTTTTATTCATTTGAGGGAGTTCTATTAAGAACTTTGAAGTAAAGGATTGAGGCAAAAGCTCTCATTTAATCTTAGGGCACCCCCATTTTCCACAGACCCATCACCTCTTACTCCCTTTCTGCGCTGTCTTTCCAGGGGACCAAATCATATGAGATGTTTTGCAAATTCTCCCTGATTGATAGCTTGAGGCTGGACTCTGTCTTCTCAATGTCTCTATGAGACCATCTCAGCATGCAAAAATTGCTTTATTCCTTCAAAATTCTGCAAGTCTGTCTTCACGGATTCTTGAATAAAATGCTTTCAAGTGAGTGAGGAGTATCAGCAGAAATATCAAGTACCTCATTGTCTGCAGAGGAAGCAGGATCAGGTTTGGGCTTTCAAGGGTACATGCTCTGAATATCAGCTTAAGTCACTGGTTCAATTATCCCAGTATCTTGTCAAAAGGTTGTGTGGTTTGGGATTGCATGTAAGAGTAATTCTCTAGCCAATAGTTTTATATGACTAGAATAAAGATCCAGGGTCTGGGGCAATGATCTCTAGGGAAAGTGCTTGCTATGTGTGGTGGTTTGAATGGGAATGGCCCCCATAGGCTGGTATGTTTGAATGCTTTGTCCTAGTTGGTAAAATTGTTTGGGAAGGATTAGGAAGTGTGGCCTTATTGGAGGAAGTATGGCACAGGGGTGGCTTTTGAGGTTTCAAACCCCTTCCAGTTAGCTCTCACTCTGCCTCATGTTTGTAGATTAGATGTATACCCTCAGCTACTGCTCCAGCACCATATCTGCCTGTCTGCTGCCATACTCCCTGCTATGATGGTCACGGACTTGTCCTCTGAAACTTTAAGCCTCTAACAAACTCTTCTAGAAGAGGCTTTGGTCATGGTGTCTTATCACAGCAATAAAAAAAGTAACTAAGACAGAAGTTAGGACCAGGGAGCTGGATATTGCTATGATAGGCCTGACCATACTATTTTTTTTTTTTTGGAGGAATGTGGAAGACTTTGGGATTTTGAACTAGGAAACCAATTGAATGCTGTAAGTGGGGCTTATTGGGCCATCCTAGTAGGAGCTTAGACGCCTGTAGTGCTAAGATTAATGTGGACTCTGGAGGTCCAGCTCAAGAGATTTGAGAGGAGAATATTAGCAAATGGGCTAGAGACTTTCTTGTGATATTTTGGAAAAGAATGTGACTGGTTTTTACCCTAGTCCTATGAAATTGCCTGGAGCTAAACTAAAAGTTTTGGACTGCTTTATTGGCAGAGGAGAGTTCAAGACAGCTTAATATTGACCGCCATGTGGTTAAGAGTGATTGTTTTTATGCAGATCTACAATTAAAAAGAGCAAGCAGGGCAAAAAGAAATATAAAACATACAGGTTGAGGCGGAAAAAAGCACTAGGAAATGTGATGGTGGAGCCAAGGCTGAAAGAGATAAGGAGAGGCCTGAAGCAAAAGGGAATAAAGGGAGGGAGGAGTGCCCCCAGGGCAAGACCCCACCCAGATAATCCTGCAACACATGAAAAGAAAAGGCCGGAGGAATTCTGTCTACCTAAAAGGCAACCAAGGGAAGCTTATGCAAATGTAATTGAATGAGGGAGCAGGTTCCCTTTCAAGCAGGTGACCAAAATTGACAGCATGGGACACGTGATTATGACATCATAGTTACGAAGGTTACAGGGGTAAAGAGGTCATGGAACCTTCTTCAGTGATTAAGGAAAGACATTGAGGCCAGGAATGTGGCAAGGAAGTCCCTGCATGGAAACCCTGAGATACCATTGTGTGAAACTGTGAAAGTAAAGCCTGGATTGTGTTGGAGATCCCAGGATATTTGAGGTGCCAGAGCTGTGGGATGTCTTCCAGGGAGAGCTGCAGACAGGGAGTGGAACCAGCCCAACAGAGAGAAGGTTTCCATAGTCAGAACAGCTGGAAGGGTGGAACCATCTAAGTTTTTGACTTTGGACATAGAGCTACAGGATTTGGAGTTTGCCCTACCAGGTTTTGATCTTGCTTTGGTCCTATATTTCCTCAACATGCCCCTTTTGGTATGGTAATATATATTTCTCCCTTTTGGAATGGTAATGTATATTCTGTGTCATTGTATATTAGAAGTATGAAATTTGCTTTTTGATTTTACAAGGGGTTACAGTTAAGAGATTGCTTTGAATCTCAAAAGAGACTTTGGACTTTTAAAGTGTTGAGACTGAAAAACTATGGGAACTTTTGATATTGGACTGAATGCATTTTGCATTATGATATGGCTACCAGAGTATGGGAGCCAGGGAATGGTCTGCATGAGAATGGCCATCACAGGCTCATGCTTGAATTCCTTGCTCCAGTTGGTGGAATTGTTTGGGAAGGATAAGGGGGTATGGCTTTGTTGGAGGAGGTATGTCACTGGGAATAGACTTTGAAGTTTTAACAGACCACACTATTCCCAGTTAGCTCTTTCTGCTTCGTGTTTGTGGATCAGTTGTAAACTCTCATTACCTGCTCCAGCACCATGTCTACTTGCTGGCTGCCATACTCCCACCATGATGGACATGGACTAACCTTCTGAAACTTAAACTTCCAATAAACTTTCTTTTATAAGTTGCCTTGGTTATAGTGTCTCATTACAGCAATAAGAAAGTAACTAAGACACTATGCAAGCATGAAGACCCAAGTTTGGATTCTCTGGACAGATATTAATGCTGAGAATGGCAATGTCTGCAGAGATAAGTGTATTCCTAGAGCTTATTGAATAGCCTAGCCAATTAGATTCAGTGAAAAATCTTGAATCAAAAAAAAATAGTGTGGAGAACAGGAGAGGAAGATACCTCAGGCCTCCTCATGTACCTACATGGATGCATGCATCCATTTACACACATGTTTACACATGCTCACACACAATAACAAAACTAACCAATAAAAAGTAGAACACTGAGAGAAGTTGCTCCTTATTGCTGCTCTTGTATTTGGGAGAAGTGATATGCCTCTTCTCCATACCCTGTATTTCTCCTGAGATTGCTCTGAGACCACTGGGATTTCTTAATTTGATGATCAATAGGCTGGTCTTGCGGAACAACCTTTATGTAAAGATGAGGTTGCATGGGGATTATACTTGTTTGTATTATGTAGACAAAGAATTTGATAGAGAGTACTCTTGCTATTATCAGAACGCTGTATTAGTTACTTTTATAGTCACTGTGAGAAAATGCCTGCAAAGAAGCAATGTAAGTAAGGAAGGGTTGATTTGGGCTCACAGTTTGAGGCTACAGTCCATCAGGATGGGGAGTCAAGTCCACAGGACTGTGAGGCAGTGACATGGCATTCATAGGAAGGTGGCACAGAGAGATGAACGCTGGTGCTCAGCTCACCATCTTCTTTTGATTCAGTCCAGGAGTCCAGCCCATGGGATGGAACTGTACCTATTCAGAGTGGCTCCTTCTACCTCAACCTAATCTAGAATCCCTCTCACAGACACGCCCGGCTTTGTCTCCTAGATGATCCTAGACCCTGTCAGGTTGACAACATTAACTATCACACCTCTACTGTCCACTTCTGTAAAATTCTGCATCCTTCCCTGTCCTGAAATAACAGATGGAAGACTTGGAATCTGTGAGCCAAAATCTGTGATAAATACAAAGAAATCTTCCCTTCTTTAAGTTGAGGGGTGAGGGTGAGTCAGGTGGCAACATCTAGGTAGACCATCCCTGACTCACTCTCTGGAGCGTGTTGGGGCATGTTTGCAGCACATGTGTTCCATTGTCTCCCATTTCTGCTAGACTAGAGGCCAGGATCTATACCAGAGGCCTTGACCTTCTCAGAATGTCAGGGTGAAACTTGGATGTGGAAAGTGGTAACTTGAATAATTAAACTTCAATGAATTGGTATCCACTTTTGCATGAGTGACCTAGTTATGGCTTAAATAAATAACCCACCCCATGAGTAAACTGATCCAAAGATCCTTCTTCCTAAAGAGAGACTGGCCACTATGTACCAGGAGCATTATGCCAGATAAATACAAGTCATCTTCATTAGAGTTAGAGTTGTTGGGAGACAGAATCACGGCACTGACTTTCAGCTTCACGGATTCCCATTATGAGCTCCCTGGTTATAACAAACATGTATAATGCCAAAATACCACTTTTGTAGGGACAATATGACAGGCATGGAGACGTGAGATTATCTGCAATCTGGGAGACAAAAAGAGCTTCAATAAAATTACCTATCAAGTGTAATAAACACACACAATAAGACATCAAGGACTTTTGAAGCAGACCATACAATGAGCTATGATGGCAACTAAATGAGTATTTTGAAGAGTGACAGGGGTGTAAAGCAAGGGTAGGGGGAGGAGAATGAATAAGGATGCATACAAAGAAAAGAGAAAACAGAAAACGGGACCAGCAAAGGGGAACCGGGTGACGGGACTAGTCTGCTACCCTGAGGGAAAACTGAAAGCAACTATAATGAACATCTCTGCCTTCAGTCTGCAAAATAAGACTCGGTTCTTAGGAAACCAGGTTCCTCATCTGTCAGTGATGCTGATTTGTCTTTGCAGGTGCATGCCATGAAGTAAAAACCATACTTCTTCCCCTCCTTAGGAGTGGGGCAAGCCCAGTGTGTTTAAAATTGGTTCTTGATGGCAATTTTCTTTTTTATTTTCTTTTTGAGACAAAGTCTTGCTCTATAGCTTTGGTTGGCCTGGAACTTACTATGCAGACCAGACTGGCTTCATGCTCACAGCTTGCCTCTGCTTCCCAGTGCTGGGATTAAAGGTGTGAGCCACCAGGCCAGGCTGATAGCACTTTTCTTATCCCTGCTAGAGAGATTCACTGATGTGGTGTATGTGTGAAAGGTGTGTGTGTGTGTGTGTGTGTGTGTGTGTGTGTATGTGTTTGATGAGAATTTATGTGAGGTATGTGTGTATGTCTATATATGTGTGTGATATGCATGTGTGTGTACATGCTCCATTGTGTATGCACATATTATGAATATGCTATGTGAATATGTATATGCTTGTCTGTATGTGTATATTTGTGTATGTGTATGAGTTATGTGTGTATTTGTGCGTATTTGTGCATGTATGTTTGATGTTTTTGAGCATACATCTTGGCAGCGTATAGATTTTATGATGATTGCTTTTAGCCTCTCTGAAACCAGTATGTGTGAGGATTTAATTGACAACTTTTTTTCTTTTTTGATGATTCACAGAATGATGCCATATATTGTATCAGTCACAACTTAGATTGTGAATTTGATTTGTTTAGTGGGGGTAGAGGGAGAGAGGAAAAGAGGGAGGGAGGAGGGAGGGAGGGAGGGAGGGAGGCCTTATTTTGGTTTACAGTTTGAGGACACAGTCTCTCATGGTCAGGAACTCCTGTTGGCAGGGTGTGAGGAAACTACTGATATCCACAGTCAGGGAGCAGAGAGAGATGAATGCCAGTGTCAGCCAGTGTTTTTTCTTTAGTTCAGTCCAGTACCCCAGCCCATGGGATGGTGAAGCCTCCATTTCAGTGCCCCAACCCATGGGAAGCCTCCATTTAGGGTGAGTCATCCCACCTCCATGAACCTAGTGTAGATGCTCTCTCACAGCTGTACCCCCAACGTTTGTCTCCTTGGCGATTCTAGATCCTGTCAAGCTGACAGTCAACATTAACCATCACATTATCAATTGGAAATTTTTACCGTGCAGAGGTACATAAAGCCATTTTCTTGTAAGATATAAGAGGTTTTTAGTATCTTCACATCCAGACTCTACTATGAGCCCTCTCCCCTCCCATTTTTTTGTTAGGTTTCTGTTGTTTGTTTTCATGACTGCTCTATGCTTGGATGTTCTTGTCTTCCAATAGCTCATGTGTTGGAAGTTTGGTCCCAGTGGTGGAGCAAGCTGATTAGATCAAGGGGGATACTGATCTCAGTAGAAATTAACACTGGCCTGCCAAAACATGTTCATTCTCTTAGGCATGGGTTGCTATGAAAGAGTGAACCTGACCCCTAAATCTCCTGTGTTTTGTATTTCTATATGGTCACACCCTGTCACGTGCTCTCCCACTATGATGGCATCTTCCATTTGGTGGCATAGCTAGGGAACCTTCATCCGAGACCAAACCAGTGGAGACACCCAGTCTTGCGTTTTCAGCCTCCAAATGCATGAGCCAAATAAACCCTTTTCTTTAGAAAGCTCAACTTTAGATTTGTTTTTCATAGCAACAGAAGAAAAATCTACTATGGTCATCTGGTGATAAAAATCACATTTCAGGCTTTGGAAAGAGTTCTATCCCTGTGCCCATGTAAAACAGGATGCATGTGCTAGCTAGTTTTTATTGTTAACTTAAGACAACCGAGTCACCGGAGAAATAGGAACCTCAGTTGAAGAATTGCTTCAGTTAGACTGACCTGGGGGTATGTCACTGGTACATTGTCTTGATTGATGACTGAGGTGGAAGGGCCCATCCCACTGTGGGTGGTACCATTCCCTGGGCAGGTGGGCCTGAGTTGTATAAAAAGCTAGCTGAGCATGAGCCAGAGTGAGCAAGCCAGTAAGCAGGCTTCCTCTGAGGTTTCTGCTTCAGTTCCAGCTTGAGTTGCTGCTCTGGATTCCTCCAATGGCTGATTACTGAAAACGTAAACTGAAATACCCCCTTTCCTCCTCAGTTGACTTTGGTCAGAGTGTTTTATCAGGGTAACAGGAAATAGAACAGAACAACGGGCATGGTGGGTCATGCTTGTCATCCCAGTGCTGGTAAGGCAGAGGTAGGCAGATCTTTAGGGATTGCTGGGCAGCCAGCCCAGTCTACTTGGCAATCTCTAGACCAGTTAGAAATCCTGCATCACAAAATAAGGAAAGGAGCTGGAGGGATGGCTTAGAGGTTGAGAGCCCCTGGCTGCTCTTCCAGACAACCCCAGCTCATAACCATCTGGAACTCTAGTCTCAGGAGATTCAATTCCCTCTTCTGGCTTCTGTGGTCACTGCACACATGTGGTTCACAGACATATATGCAAGCAAAACACCCATACATCTAAATACTAAAATAAAAATAAAAGAAATAGAACATGGTGGAGCTTGTATAGGCAGCCATATTGTAATGGTATCATGGATGTAGCTTCCCTGTCTTTCCTAGGAGACAGGGAGAATTAGCCTTCCCCAGGAGTGAGGCAAGGGGTCAGCTCAGAAGTCATATACATATAAGCAACACTAAGTGGGCTCAGAGGGAGACATATATATATGTCCAATGTTGACCTCTGACATCCATATACATACACACACATGCACCTGTACATACACATATATAACACTTGAGCAGAAAAATAATAATATAAAACCACTTTTAAGAACTAAATATAAAAACTATTTTAAAAGGTTTCTGGTCCTGCATCAACACCCAACACTCAAGGCTTTGACCTGAGGGAGTCAAGCTTCTGGGTTTCCAGCCTCACTTCCTTTCCATCTGATTGATAAATGGCATATATATATATGCCATTTATGTGTGTGTGAGAGAGAGATTGTGTGTTTATATATGTACATATGCAGCAATAATAACAAAAGAAAAATAAGCCATGAATTTGAGAAGGAGTAAGGGGGGTTGGGAGGAGTTGAAGAGAGAGGACATAGGAGGAATTGGAGGAAGGAAAGGGAATATATAATGATATAATTATATTTGAATTAAAACAACAATAGCACAAAAATCTCAAGGAATGATAGCTGAAGTTGTCCTTTGGCTTCAGCACACAGATGCACACATGAACCAGTACCGCCCCCTGCAGTGCACCTGCACACACATGAACACATACACACATCACACATAAAGAATTATTTGACTGGATCCATGAACATTGTTGAGCTTTCCCCCCCTCTCAATATTTCTTCAGTCTCTTCTGTCCTTTCTCTGATTCTTATATAATTTGACTTGCAGTGTTCTCCCTTTCCAGTTTTTCCCAAAGATGTGCATGGCTTAGACTAGCTGGCTACGATGTTAGGCTAGCTTGCAGACTTAGTTCATGAGGCAGGATGCAGGTGTCCTTTAATGCCTCTGAGAATGCATAGAGCGTGTCCCCCCCTCCCCCCACTCTGTATCAGCTTCCATTTCTCACTACTGAACTTGGGTTTTCTGGGAACACACTCTTGGCTCTTGCAGATGCCAAGCAACTGTAAGCTTCAGCTCAACAGCTATGAAATAACGGGTCCTTGGCTTTCTTCCATAGCAGGGAATTGCTTTTTGCCCCTCAGAGTAATTCCTTTTGCTTCTTTCTGCAGCCGCAGGGCTTGTGGATTTTCACTTAGATGCCCAAGCATTAACCATCATGGGCTTAGCTGGCATGCCATTTATCAATCAGATGGAAAGGAAGTGAGGCTGGAAACCCAGAAGCTTGACTCCCTCAGGTCAAAGCCTTGAGTGTTGGGTGTTGATGCAGGACCAGAAACCTTTTAAAATAGTTTTTATATTTAGTTCTTAAAAGTGGTTTTATATTATTATTTTTCTGCTCAAATGTGTATGTACAGGTGCATGTGTGTGTATGTGTATGGATGTCAGAGGTCAACATTGGACATTTTCTTCAATCACTCTTGACCCTTGCTTTTTGAGATGGGGGGATCTCTCATTGAACCTGGAGCTTCCCAGCTTGGTTAGACTAATTAGCTAGAAATGGGTTTCCTGTCTCCGAGTCAGTACTGGGATTTCAGATGCACAT
>CABHPR010099094.1:0-10807 GCA_902168415.1 Peromyscus melanophrys
GTATGTTCTTCATTTGCACAAACTAGGTAAATAAGAAACTAAGCCTCTCAGTTAAGTACAGTGAGGGAATTTCTAACCCTATCTTAATTTTATCCAAAGCTCCACTAAAGAGATAACAAAATTGCATTATCAGGATTGAGCTGCAGCCAGCTTTTACCCACTGTGAAGATATCATAGTTAAAAATCCGGACCCTTGTAAGCCATCATCAAACTGTTGGTAGCCTAGAGACAGTCTAGAGTGAGCATTTAACCACTGATTTTGGCAAATTCTACACATCAGAGTTTTCCTTTCTGGTCTCCTTTTCCTTGGAGCCATTTACCAGTACATCAATGAATAAGCCCACGAGGAGGCAAATTGGAGAGGTAAGAGCAGCAGATGGGACCCATCAGCACCTAGAAGCAAAGAAGCATATATTCTAGCTGTAGTTGACTTAGCTGACTGTAGCAAACAGCAGAAAACATTCAAAGGAAGGTTTCCCCCACCCTGCCCCACAACCAACTACTGGGGAAAAGGTTGTTTGGTGTAGAAAGCCTGAAAAGGTTTAGCATTTCACCTCAGTTATCTGGGAAAGCAGTGGGACCTGGGGGAATGGAGCTGATAAATGAGGAGGACTACAGTCTCAGGTAACAACCAACTTTATTCAGAGCATCAGACAATTTTTACTCTGAGGGTTAAGGGGAGTCACATGAGCAAAGTGTACAATGACACAGCAAGCCACATGTGACAGACGAGCCACACATTATACATGATAAAATAATTAACATTAGCCAGTTGTAATGAATAATTTGAAGTAAACTCACTCTAATCAGCTACACCTGAGAGGGGCATGAAAACACATTCCAAGAATAATTCTGTGCCTATGAAGAAACTGAGGTCACAAGACTCTTCTTTTCTTGGAGTTTTCTCACAAGCACTCAGAATTCTCCTCATATAAGACTCCATTCTTGGACTGTGTTCCAACAGTTAACTAACACTAAGGATGTACAAAGGACTTATGAAACCCAACTAGTTTGTCAGCTAATTCAGAATAATTTTTTAAAAAGGAATTTGAATAACGGTACTCCACATTATTGAACAATGTATATATGCAAGAAATTTTTTAAAGTATAAAAATTATTTATAAAAAAAAGCAGAAAAAAAGAATATCAACTCCTTGAGAAAAATTGAAGCAAATTTTATTTGCTTTTGACTATAACATTTTGGCATCATTGTTTGAACACTTTTCATATTTTTTTAAAAACTGATAATTATGATGTCATTTTATTTTATTTTGTGCTAAAAATAGGATTGCAGGTTACTTTCAGTATTGTCAAGCCAGTTCTAAATTTAATGTAACCCTTTCCATAGCAAGACCCGTGTTTATAAATTCCTCTGACATGGATCGGTCACAGAAAGTCTCCATGTTTTCCCTTTCTGGAAGGTGCAATATAGCCAGAATTACTTCCTACTTCAGCACCAAAGGAGTCATTTTTCTTAGATGATGGTGACTCCTTTCCAGATGTGACTGGAAAAACAGCAGATTAGACACCGACAGGCCCAGGACAGTGTGTTGAATCTGGAGTGAACAAGAGCAAGAGAGAGACTGAGCAAGGGCGGCTGGTAAACTTGTTTCAGCTTGACACTTTTATAAAACTACAACCAAGGCATACATATGTATTTAATATATAAGAACTCAGTCTTATTTCAAGTGAATTCTTTCTTTAGAGGGCAAATGCTTGTTTATTTTCATGTCTGTTTTGAAATTCTGAAGCTTTATCCAAAGACGTTTTTAAAATAGGATGCACACCTGAAATCTTGGCCTGTATATGGAATAATTCATTAAAAGGAAGGGCTCAGTTAAGAAACTCTGGATATTAAAAAAATTCCTTGGGGGGAGGTATAAATAAGTTCAGTTACGCTCAATCTGTTCTTGGATGTTTCACAAGAAAAGGTAACTACCAGTTGAATAAAAATAGCCCCCCTGAGTCTGAAAAGTTACTGTCCAATTCTCACTGCCATCTTATTTCATTTCATTTCCTCTTTTTGTAAAACTGGAGGAGTGGTGAATGGGTGAGAGCATTCTGGCAATCTCTGCTCAGACTGAAATAGTCAATAGTAACAAGAGTTGTTCCACAGTAATATGGTTTTAGCTCTAAACTCATGCTACAACTTTTACTACACATGTTGTTCTTAATTTTAAAATAGCTATTGTCTTCCAAGTGCATTTGAACTCCCGATTCCTATAGTTTTCCTTCATTATATAAGGCAGTTCAATTTAGTTTTTATTTTTACTTCTTTTTTCCTTTTTCTTAATGTTTTTTGGCATTTGTCAGGTGCTAAATTCTTAAATTTGATCAAGGGAATAGGTGGTATGCTAGAAGTATTTTTTAGCACAAAATAATAACATCTCTGAAAACATTATTTTGGAATATCTTTTTCATTATTAAAAAAGGTATCACAAATTATCCCTTTTTGTGATTAACCAGATTGCATTCCTTTTATTTACTTAGGGACAACACAAATAAGAAGCCATGGCATGCCTGCAGTCGCAGCCATCAGGAGACTGAGGCAGGTCAATCTCAAGTTGAAACTCAACCTACACTACACAGCTCACAGTCAATCTGGGCTACATGGCCTTTGTCTCTCAAGAAATGAATAATAAGTAATGGTAAAGCAAATTGCATCAACATAAACACGTAAAGGGTGTTGGTTGTGTAAAAGGATGCCTGAAGACACATCTTGGCATGGAAGTAATAATGATGAAATAGGCAAATTCAATTATAGAGACAAAATTTTCTTTTATAATGGACATTCTCTGTAGCACTGCACTTGTGTGTATTTTGATACTGCTTTTGTAAACACACAGAGTCAGCAAGGGATAGAAGGAGTAGCTTTAATTTTATCACACTCCAGTGGGTCAGAGGAAATAGTCTGGGCACATAGAGGCCCTGTCTCTCCTGTGTGAACACAGAAAGATGGCACCATCTGAAAGCAACAATAATTTTGTTACATCCCAAGAGCCCCACCCTTATGCTTGAGGTAAGAAAGGGGTTGCTTTCTCTCTGACGGGAATTATTTCTATAAACACGTAAGGTACATTACCTGCTTTTCTGTAAGAGTTTCTCCTTAATTCTTTTTATTACCTCAGACCTATAGCAATATATTGTTTACTCTTCCATACCCGATACCCAATGATGGGATCAGAGTCATCATAAACTCCCAAGGTTACTGGAAGAAAATCTCTATCTTGTTTGGAAAATACTCTTTTTATAAGGACCATTACAAATGTATTCTTAATACTTTTGCCATTCTTTCTAATTTGTGCACAAAGAAGACATTTGTGAGTGTAACAAATCTGTTGTATACTCAAATGTGTTGAATAGCACTATTCAAGAAAACAAGCACTATTTATCATTTATAAAGTGAATAACTGTGTTCTAATCCATCTTGTCTTCAAAAATGAGTGTTTGTACATAGTCATTTCAAAATTACTTTAAACTGTATCGATAGTTATGTCTCCATTTTTTGTTGGCAAATTGCCCAAATTGTGTCAGCCAGCCCTTGCTAATGCTGTGAGCAATTGCGGGGTTGATTATGTTAGCATAAAAGTTTAACCATTTTATTGATGCCAGCCATCAACGTTAACTGTAAATTAGCCATTCAGAAAAATCTATATTTTGTACATAAACTGAGCAATTGACAATTTTCCATTCCATTCTACTAGGTGGGTATAGATTAAAAGAGCTAGGAAAGCTGCTCTCCTGTTTAAAAACTGGATTCTTAGGGGGTGTCAAGTGAAATGGAGATGATATCACTCTACAGTGTAGCCTAGACTATCTAATTACTGCCATATAGGTAATTATTATTATTGAGTCATAAAGTTATATACATGTGATGTCAAACTGTTGAAAGGGTTTTTGGTTTCTTAGAGGAATTTATTGATTTCCTAGTTAGAGTTTAGAAAATACTTCACCAAGTGCTCACATTTCAGGAAGAACCAGACCAGGCTATGCCAACGAATCCTGTGTTGACAACTGCATTTTAAAAAATATAGTTAAAAGAAACTTTTTTGCTCTACCAGGTATTTTTGTTAGAAAACTCATTTTCTTTTCATTCTTAAAGGTACTTCATGCATGAGATTGCCACTTCACAGAACATTTATCAAACACGTACAAGCTTATTTTAATCAAGGTGTTAGAAGAGGTAAGTCGAAAGACCATATAATCCTGTATGTAAGAAAAAAGAATTCTCAAAAATGTAGTATTAGAGAAATGTTCTGTTGTACAGGGCTAAGTGTCTCTAGCTACAGATTTTGCCCTAGATAGGCATCCTTATGCAACCTGGCTAAAAAGACAACACCCTCAGTAAAATATATGACAGACAATTTGCTAATTAAAAAATAACAATTTATATATTCTTAGTATTATAAAAAGTTTTATCCTTTGTAACACTTTTTTGATGAATTCATCTTGTTGATTTTTGTATCTACCTATATAGTATCAGCATAAATATCTTTATGAGCAAATTTTCATTCTTCAAAGCTACATTTTCCTATGATTATTTGAAGAGAAACTAGAAAGGCTAGGGAGAAGTCTCCTTCTATAAAGTGCTTGCTGCGAAGGCTTGCAAACCCGGGTTGGATCCCAGCAGTCATGTAAAGAGCTGGCTATGGAGGCTCACACCAGCAGTCCCTGCTTGGGGAAGGAAGTAGACACTGGAGGATGCTTGGGCCTTGCTGCTAAAATAGTCTAGCCAAGCCGGGCGGTGATGACACACGCCTTTAATTCCAGCACTTGGGAGGCTGAGGTAGGCGGATCTCTATGAGTTCGAGGTCAGCCTGGGCTACAGAGTGAGTTCCAGGACAGACTCCAAAGTTACACAGAGAAACCCTGTCTTGAAAAACAACAACAACAACAACAACAACAACAACAACAACAACAACAAAAAGATAGTCTAGCCAAATTGATGGGCTTTGGGTCTCAACAATGAAGGTAGAGGAGTGACTGAGTAGGGTACCCGACACTGACCTGTGACCTCCACGTACACTTGTGTAAATGTGCATCCATTCATACAAGCACATGCGCACACACACACACACACACACACACACACACACACAGACCGAGAGAGACAGAGAGACAGAGACAGAGACAGACAGAGAGAAAGGATTAGAAACGAGCTAGAGCATAGAGAATATAACAAATGTGGTGATGAGTGGAACAGTATTATGATTTTTCATAGTTAATATAGTACATATTGTTTTAGGTTATAAGTGTTAGAAATAATTTCCTACCAAAGAGACCTTTGGGTAAGTGTGTAATGGATATGTTGGCATCTACTTTCAAAACACTCCTGTTTAGCCATATCTCCTACTGACTTGCTCTGCTTCTGTTATATCCATCATTAGAACCACAGACATTGAGAGAGGAAGACAGGCCTGGGTTCTAATGTCAGCCTTCAGAGTCTCTCTCTTGCTCCTTCCTCTCTCTTTTTCCTTCTGTCATGACATAAAATCACAAATGTCTCATCATTCTGTTTCATAGATTAGCTATCAAACACAGGTAGTCTGGGGCTAAAATCAAGGGCTTGACCAGCCGCCCTCCTTTCTGGAAACTCTATGAGAACATCCACTTCCTTAGCTTTTCCTACTTCTAGAGGCTGCCCATGGTCATTAGTTATGGCTTTGCTCTTCAAAGCCAGCTATGTAGGACTTTCTGACTCTACTTTCGTCACTCTACCCTTTTCTGAACAAGTTCTTTACTTCTCTGATGTCGCAGTCCATCCTATGTAGGACACTGGTAACAATGCCGCCCTTGCAAGATTGTGATGAGAAGCTGCTTGCTCCACACAGTGAGATACCTGAGAGGCTCAGGCTGGGCAGAGCACACCGAGGAGACCCTGTCAGCATTCTGTCTCTGAGGCAGGGGGCAGCAGGAGCAACCTGAGGGGAGGCTGGCACAGCTACACATGCATGCTACAGCTCTGTGCTCCACATTGCACACCTTTTCCTTATCGAAGTCTTTGAGGGAAAAGATCTGATCTGACTGACTCTGTAAGCATTCATGATTCATGCATGCACCCCTAGGAATCAGTTTTATTATCAGAAATGTTTATGTTTGAATGAATGAAAATAAGATGACCAACTTGAATTTTAAAATAGTGTGAAAATAGTGATAATCTAATGTAGTACTTCAAGCACCAGTGATCCAAGCAGTTGAAGTGCCTGTGACTTCATACTCTAGTGGGTCTTTCTTTCTTTCTTTCTTTCTTTCTTTCTTTCTTTCTTTCTTTCTTTCTTTCTTTCTTTCTTTCTGTCTGTCTGTCTTTCTTTCTTTCTTTCTTTCTTTCTTTCTTTCTTTCTTTCTTTCTTTTTTTGGTTTTTTCGAGACAGGGTTTCTCTGTGTAGCTTTGCGCCTTTCCTGGATCTCGCTCTGTAGACCAGGCTGGCCTCGAACTCACAGAGATCCACCTGCCTCTGCCTCCTGGGTCTACTTTCTTGCCCCCTATAGCCTTCTTGAGCAGGAATTGTTGAAGGGAAAAGAAAAAGAAACTACATTTATTATATGAACTGAAAATTAGCAGGGTGGGATGTACTGGGAAGAACCAATTGCTACTTTTGCAACCCGAGGACCATATGCATCTCCCTCCATGTCTGAGTGTTCTTAGGAAAACTGTTCTGAGCTTTTCATGTCTCCTGTCAGACCTGCAGACATGACCACATCTCTCCTTGAGTGTGTCAAGGACTCTGGGAGTCCTGTTGGGGAGTCATTCCCCTCCTGTTCCATCTGCTACCACACAGCAAAGCTTCTCTGCCTTATGTCACCAAATACCTGCTAACGTAGTTGAATCCTGACTGTTGTTGGCAGAAAACGTGACAGTCCAGATCAGCTAACAACCACCACTGTTTAGCATATACTGTGTCTAGGAAGAAAGTGGCTGGAAGTATTTATTCTTCAGCCATAAATGCTTCTCATTTTGCATACTTTGGGGATGTAGGAAGTGATAATGAATTTCTTTTTGTTTGACTTATACTATGTAAGTGTATTTTCTAAAGAGATTTATATCACTCTCTTCTCTGTATACCAACATATTTTAGTTTCAACTTTGGAGACGGAAAATTTATCTCTACTAATGAATGCTCTTCTTTTCTCTTGCTTCTCAAAGCCTAATGAAGTCTGGCTGCTCTTTGGTTCTGGCTGACAGCTTGCCAGTCATTCCCAGGTGCATTTTGGTTCAAGAGTTAGCCCTGATTCTAATTACTATGGAAAAGTAGCAAAAGCTACTTGTTGGACTCTTCAGGCATGGGATAAGGCAGGTTCTTTAATAACAGTGAGAAATCTGGTCAAACTGTAGAGAATAAGAGACTGTGAAGTTCTCAGCCCTACATGGAACATCTATATCACACACCTATGGCCTTGGGGCTCAGGAAACATCTGGGAGAGTGGGTAGAAAGATTGCTAAAGAGTGGGGAGAATGCTGATGTCTTCCGGACATATCATGCCATTGTGGTCATCAACTCCTAGGCGATGTTGCTATAAGAAAAACACAGGATCAAGCCAGTCCATCCCCTAGCATGCTGAGGAGAAGGGCTTATGGGATTCTACTTCTAGCTGAGGAGCTATTGGCAGTTGATGCTTGCTGGGCATCTTAGGGTTTCTGTTGTGACAATGAAATGCCACGACCAAGAACAAGTTTGAGTTCCTGTCTAGACTTCTTTTGATGATGAACATACCACTGTATGTTGCTCTGTAGCCCAGGCTGGCCTCGAACTCATAGAGATCCACCTGCCTCTATCTTTCTTGTGCTGGTGTTAAAAACACCTGTATATTTCTTTGTTAGCTTTTCCTCCCTTCTCTTATTCTTTCCAAAAAGAAAACCAACACCAACACCAAACCTGCCCCCCCCCCCTTTTTTTGATCTTTGGTCGATCCATGCACAAATACAATGTGTTTAGGAAGTTTCCACCCTCTGTACCCAACTCCTTCCAGAACCAATCCCCACATTCTTCTCCCACTGTTCATCATCAAAAGAAGTCTAGACAGGAACTCAAACGGGGAAGGAACCTGGAGGCAGGAGCTGATGTACAGGCCATGGAGGAGCTTGCTCCTATGGCTTTGCTCAGCCTGCTTTCTTACAGAAACCAGGACCACTACTCACCATGGGCTGGGCCCTCCCCATCTATCACTAATTAAAAAAATGCCTTACAGCTGGATCTTACGGAAGCAATTTCTTAATTAAGGTTCCCTCTTTTCAGATGACTGTAGCTTATGTCAAGTTGACATAAAACTAGCCAGCACACTCTGGGAGGTAGAGTCAGTTTTCTTCAGCAAAGAAGAAGACGAAGAGGAGGAAGAGGAAAAGGAAAAGGAGAAAAGAAGTTGGGAGAAGAATGTGGGGATTGGTTTCTGGAAGGAGTTGGGTACAGAGGGTGGAAACTACCTAAACACATTGTATCCACGCATGGATCGAACAAAGATCAAAAAAAGGATTTGGTGTTGGTGTTGGTTTTCTTTTTGGAAAGAGTGAGAGAAGGGAGGAAAAGCTAACAAAGAAATATACAGGTGTTTTTAATCCCAGCATGAGGAAGGTAGAGGCAGGTGGAGCTCTGTGAGTTCGAGGCCAGCCTGATCTACAGAGCAAGTTCCAGGACAGCTACAGCTACACAAAGAAACCCTGTCTAGAAGAAAGAAAGGAAGGAAGAGAGAGGGAGAGGGAGAGGGAGAGGGAGAGGGAGAGGGAGAGGGAGAGGGAGAGGGAGAGGGAGAGAGAGAGAGAGAGAGAGAAGGAGGAGGAGGAGGAGGAGGAGGAGGAGGAGGAGGAGGAGAGAAGAGAAGAGAAGAGAAGAGAAGAGAAGAGAAGAGAAGAGAAGAGAAGAGAAGAGAAGAGAAGAGAAGAGAAGAGAAGAGAAGAGAAGAGAAGAAATAAAGAGGTACATCCCAACACTTTTATACCCAAGAGAGTCATGGGCCCTTATGGGTATGTCTTCCTGTGTTCTATCTTTAGGATAGGATGTTCTTGAAAAGTAAACAGGTGTCCCATGTTTTTACTTGTTGGTGAGGTCTACATTCCTGAACATATCAAGTTTGTCCTTTCAGTGCCTACAGATGAAAATTTTCAAATAGTATTTTAAGAGTTCTTTCTGAGGGTTGGGCATTGGTGGTGGTACATGCCTTTAATCCTAACCCTTGAGAGGCAGAGAGGAGGTGAATCTCTGTGAGTTCAAGGCCAGCCTGGTCTAAAGAGTGAGTTCTAGAACAGCCAAGCAGCCAAGGCTACACAGAGAGACTCTGTCTTGAAAAACAAACAAACAAACAAAAAGAGTTCTTTCTGAAAAGTGGAATAGGAAATATTTACATAGAAAATGATTCTTGAGATGACATTTAATTAAAGTGAGTAAATGATAATATGCAGGCTGGGCTTGACTACAGGGTCTCCTTGACTTGATTATCCTTATTGAATTTTAGCTAAAATTTAAGCCATGTTGACAAAATATTTTTCCTAAAACTTCATGTTTCCCTTCTTATAATATGAGAACACAAATGAATTCTATCTGGCTACAAACAATGACCTAAATGAATTATTTCTGGTGGTTACTTGGTATCATGAAGGAAGAACAAAGGACTTGAAAGCTAGTATCTACTAGTAGGTACTACCAATGCTGGATAGTGGTGGTGCTGTCCCTGGGCTGGTGGTCCTGAGTTCTATAAGAAAGCAGGCTGAGCAAGCCATAGAAGCAAGCTAGTAAGCAGCACCCCTCCACGGCATCTGCATCAGCACCTGCCTCCAGGTTCCTGCACTGTGTGATTTCTCGTCCTGACTTCTTCAACGATTCACAGTGCTATGGAAGTGTAAACCAAATAAACCCTTTCCTTCTCAATTCTGTTTTTGGTCATGGTGTTCCATCACAGCAATAGACACCCAGATTACGATGCTACTGGAGGTGCCAAACTGGGATTCGGGGTTTTGTGGACTACTGGACCCCATGCCTACTCTTAGAGTCAGCTGTAGTCTTTCCCTTCATAAATAACCAAAGAAGCTGCGTGTGGTACATGCTGTCATGCCGGCGTGACCAAAGCCGGATGCTGAGTTTTCAGCTCTCATGGGCTGCACAGCAATACCTTTTCAGGAGTGGTGGAGAGACAGAGAGAGAGAGACAGAGAGACAGAGAGACAGAGACAGACAGAAACAGAGACAGAGAGAGACTACCCCATACCACCAGTTTCCAAAGCACAAGGACTTTGGGTTACTTTCTCAGGCATTTCCCCCCCTTTAACTCCTCCCAAATCTCCCATTGCACATATAATTATAAACTGCTAATTGTTAAATCAACTTGAGAAAGCCTAGAGTCAAGTCACTTATCCCATAAAATGTTGTAAGTGATTAATATTGGTCGGCAGACTAGCTCTAAGCCCCAGTCACTGGAAAGGTAGATGATAACAGGATCGTTAGACTTCTTGGAGGACTCGAATGCCAGGAGGTATGTAAAGTGCTTAGTGTGGAAGCTGGCAGGAGAGGAACACGCAGTAAATCTTAGTTATTGCTCTGTAATAACTTTCTTCACAGAAGAAAGGGCCCAGCACTGTTAGTGATTAGGCATTCAATTTGTGCTCTATCACCACACATGCTTGTTCTTCTGGATGAGTAACAGATTTATGAATAACCACCCAGTGATGTCATAGAAATGTCAGGTTATAGCTATGATGAGCGCTATTACCTACTTTAAAGTATTATTTTATAGTTTTTCCTTTACTGAGGACAACCAGACAGACTAACAGATAGATATGGATACACACACACACACACACACACACACACACACACACACAC
>CABHPR010099099.1:2876-26203 GCA_902168415.1 Peromyscus melanophrys
ACACACACACACACACACACACACACACACACACACACACACACACAAGCAAACAAAAAAACCACAAAAGAGGAAGTTAGGAGCTGGTGCTTGTGATTCCAGCCCTTGGGAGGTGACAGAGGAGTATCAGGAGTCCCAGCTCATCCTCTGCTAGTGAGCCGCCGGAAACCCTGTCTAAAAAACATAAAAGATAAGCAACAATAACAAAAGGACGTCTGTTTTTGTGTTCTCATTCTCAGCTTTTCTCAGTACTTCTTACAATGAAGAACAAAAGGTAACCTCGCATGTCATTTATCACCATCTCTGTACAACTCCTGTGAGGCGCGCGCTTCAGCGGCATTGGCTCCAAAGCCCGCTACTCACTGCCTCAAGCCCTTGTACTCCAAGTATGTTGGGAGCCTCCTGGGGAAGTGGGGGGGTCAGCCCCAACCGTGAGTGACCCGGTGAGGTAGCTAACAAAAGTATGTGTATGACTGGGCCGAGACAAGGCTCTTAAGGAGCAGCTGAGATTTGACTCAGAGCCCTGAGGTCTTTGTCTCTGATCCAACGCTGGAGAAAGCGGGGCAGAGAGGCTTGCTCCTTTCAAGAGTCCCAGTCTACTTTCCCTGTGACGCCAAGGCCAGAAGTCGCAAGGCACAGAAAGGAATGCCAGATGCCAGATGCCCCCTTATTTGCCAGCAGCTACGCCAACCTCTTTCTGGGGTGTCCACTATCACTTCCTAAAGTAAATGGTAGAGGGCTCCCTAGGGAGGACATATGGGGCTACCAGGAGCTGGAGCAACTGGCCACCATGCCCCATGGCTCCCCTAGAAGACAATTATGTCTACGCAGAACAAGCCCCACTGGGAGCCCTCGGGGTTGGTTCCTATCCCCCTATGGCTCTTTGGCTGTGTCACAGCCCCTAGGCAGCATGATGGTAACCTTAGATGCAGGTCATGTCTACCTCTGTGGAAAGCCCCGATATACACTGCAGTAGCCACTGGACAATGCAGGAAAGTATAGGAAATAAAGTCGACATCCAGTGCTCTGCGAAGTGCCCTGCTGATGGCTCTCCTTCCAGCCACATCCTGCCTGAGTCCCTGGCAGCCTAAGGTGCTCTCAAAACATGGCCGCTTTCCACATAGGAGAGCCTGGAGGTTCTGGACATCCAAGGAGTAGATATCTACAGAGCTGAGTGGCCTTAGGAAGAAAAGATCAGCAGTGTATCTTCCAGAAAGGCATCGACCATGTGGTGGACACTCCAGATGGTGGCTCAAAGGACCAGGAATATGTGACTGGTGCTGGTTTCAAGGCTTAGCATCCTCCGCTGAGGTATAATGGGCTTAGCAGAATTCCTCAGGCAGTCTTTCTGGGGAGCACTGTAAACCTGGCTCAGCCGGCTGTGACCCTGGAGGATGCACAGGCTTGGGGAAGGTGTAGGTGTGTGCAAGCGCTGTGGGTGAGCGTGTCTCCTCTGAGTCCTTTAAGTATGTAACCTCTGTCTTTGTGGACCACTTTTTCCACCCCGTGTGAATTCTGGACACTTCTTGTCGAGAATGGTCTGTAACTAGCACATAGATGATGGGGTCGGCCACACTGTTAACTGTGGACAGGCACAGGAACACCACGGAGACGGTGTACAGTCTGCCTTCAAAGGCACACACAGCATCCATGGCTCCTCTGAAGAAGGAAAAGCTGACGGCCTTGACGAGGAGCACCAGGTGGTAGGGGGCAAAGCAGACCAGGAAGATGGTGACGACCGCGATGGCGGAGTGCTTCACCTTAGCCTTCTGTGCCGCACTCAGGCTTGTGCTCAGCTTGATGCTCCTGAAAACTTGGTAGTTGGTGAATGCTAGAGTGACCAGAGGCACAGCAAAGCCAAAGGTAAACCGCAGGTAGTGGTAGGTGGCTATGGTAGCGTTCACCCTCAGGGGCTCAAAGCAGGAGCTCTTCTCCATTGGTAGGTTAAACACCGGGTAGTTCACAAGTCCAACAAGAGCAAACACACTGGCAGAAATGAAGATGGCGGTCTTCTGGTGGCGGTGGCCTCGGCTCTCCAGTGCATAGACCACTGCCAGGTAGCGGTCGCAGGAAATGCAGCACAGCAAGAGGATGCTGATATAGATGTTGCAGAAGAAGATGTAAGCCGTCACTTTGCAGGCCTGAGGACCCAGGCTCCAGTTGTGCTGGTTCTGGATGTAGATGATCCAAAGTGGCAGCGTGCTAATATAGAGCAGCTCACAGAGTGACAGGCAGAACAGGTAGACCGCTAGCACATTTCTCTGCAGCACCTGCAGCAGTGTCAACCATGCAGTGAGGCAGTTGGCCGGCAGGCCCAGCATGCACACTGCGCTGTACACCACTATCAGGACCACTCTGCTCTCCTCATAGGGTGTGTGGCAGGTCTCAGAGGACCCCAGCGTGGTGTTTCCTGTGAGACAGAAACAGCAAGGTGGATGGGAGTCTATGGAAACCCCCCAGGGAGATTTATAAGACCAAGAAAAAGTTAAGACACTCAGTGGTGGTGGGAATGAAGAGGTGACTCGGCAGGTAAAATGCACTTGCTGCGAGGCCTGGTTACCTGAGTTTGATCCCAGGATCCCACAGGAGAAGGAGAAAACCAACTCCTGAAAGTTGTTCTCTGACCTTCACATGTGCACTATGGCAAACACATGCCTGTTAGACACACACACACACACACACACACACACACACACACACACACGCGTACAAATAATAAATAAACATTTTAAATAAAATAGAAGCTCCATAGACTCCAGACTAGACACATCAGGAGTTCAAAAGGACTCCAGCTGGAGGGAGCCAGTGGGACCAGAAACTAGTTGGGACAGGCATCAGCCCCAGGCCTTGACTGCTGTGGTTCTTCTTTCTCTGGCCGCAGTGGCCATCTGGTGGCAAAACCCTCAGCCATGCCCTGGCTCGGCTTTAAGGGCTTCAGGGACACTCTCTTCTGGTCCCAGGTTGATATCTGTTGCTTGGCCTCCCACAGGAATTCAGGGCCCGTTAATCCCTTGGCCTCTACATGGACATCCAACTGTCCAGAGAAATAATGTGTCCCACATGCTGGCATGGCTCTGGGTGTTCTGGCCAGCTGTCGCAGACTCCCTGTGACCTCAGCTGCCCACGTCATCATCCTCAGCCTGGACAGATTCCATAAGGGCAACTTTGGCCATATGAGTGGTCATATGAGATGTCACAGTGGTCACAGATGTCAGCTGAGAACTGTACTGTCCCTCAGGTGAGGGCTCCTTGTCAAGAAGGTGGCTTGTCCCCAGACACAGAGCCTGATACCTTCTTATGCAACTCATGTGTTTTCCAGGCTTGCTTTTTAAAAATTCTGATGAAATGCACATAGTACAAATGTCCCATCTGAGGCATTGCCCGGCATGCAGCTCACCATCACTAAGTACACCCACGGTGCTGAACCCCGCCACTACCCACCTCTGGATACTTCTCAGTCTGCAGACCAGAGCTTTTCTAGAAACACTGATACCCCCATCCCCAGTTCCCTTTTCCCCCATTCTCCCTAACTCTGTAGAGGGGCTCACACAAATAGAGTCTTCATTAGCGCAGATTTATTCTACTGAGTGTCCTCACGGTTCATCCACCTTGTAGGGTATGTCAGAACATCTCTTCTTTTTTAAGACAGAATAGCACCCCATCAAGACACTCCGTGCAGGATGACATTCCACAGTGCACATACACTTCACTATCCATCATGTGTCCATGGACCCTAGGCTGTTTGCCACCACTGGGCTATTACGAATAATGCTTCTGTGAGCACGGGTGTACTCTGACTTTCTGTCCCTGCTGTCTCCTTTTGGGGCATGCACAAAAGCAAGCTTACTTAGGTCACGTGGCCACTCTGTGTTTTCTCTTGAGGAACCCTGGGCTACTTCCCACAGTGTCTGCTCCATTTTGAAACCCCACCCACAACGCTCAGGGCTAGCCAGCATCTGTCTTTTTTTTTTTAATTCCTTTTTTTTTTTTTTTTTGGTTTTTCGAGACAGGGTTTCTCTGTGTAGCTTTGCGCCTTTCCTGGAGCTCACTTGGTAGCCCAGGCTGGCCTCGAACTCACAGAGATCCGCCTGCCTCTGCCTCCCGAGTGCTGGGATTAAAGGCGTGGGCCACCAACGCCCGGCTTTTAATTCCTTTTTGACAGTGGGTGTGAGATGCTGTCCTCTCACAATCCGGGTGCCCTTACTCACCACCCAAGGCATGCTGTTATTACATCTGGATAGAGAAACTGAGACTGAGGTTCCAGAGGTGGTGAGCTGCCCTGGACCCCAGTGCCCAATCTTGGCATCAGAACCAGCAGGTAGTAAGAGTGAGGACTGAGCCACAGGCAGCTGCAGGTCTTTAGACGACTCCTCACCTGGGCAGCTCCCTTACCACTGTGAAAGCAAAGCACCCTCAGCCATGCATGGGAGTCTGTTCACTCCCTGGTTCAGACACCCCTCTGTCTTTCTGTCCTGTCTCCAGTTCACTGCTTGATCCCAGTTCAGACACTCCATCTCTGTCCCCCACCCCTACCCACACAGTCTTACTGAAATCTAAAATAAACACAATCTGGGACCAACCTGGGCCCTGGCATTTCACAATACCACACGGTCCAGCCACAGATTCCCTGGTGTGGCTCTGTCCCTTGCCACCTGCTCAGGCCCACCTAAGCTTTCAGGTCTTCTCTATGGACACTAGGTCCTGTCACATAGACCATCTGAGCATGACTGTGGCCCTCACAACCCCACACCCCTGCAGGTGACCTTGGTAAACAGAGCTGGAGTAGGAAGGAGCCTCTGGAGTGGAAAGAAGGGTAAGAAGCCCATGGGAAGCTCCTGGTCAGCTGCTTCCTGGGACCTCCTGACAGCCCTCTTGGGCTACCAGATGGCTCATGACTCACCACTGGTCACTCTCATAGGAAGTAGACACTCAGAGTAACAAATGTCCCTCACTCCTGTACCTGGCTTTTCCTAGCACTTATGAAGTGGGTGTGTCTTGAGCTCTATTTATTGAATGATTCACTGATGAGCTGACTGACTAGGCTTGGCCACACATGGTTTCATGTGATGGTGGGGACTGAACCCACAGCCTCATGCCTGTTCAACAAGCACTCTACCCAGCGGAGCCACATCCCCAGCCCATTGCATCTTGAGCTTGTTTTGTTGTTGTTTTGGTTTTTGTTTTTCAGGACAGGGTTTTTCTGTGGAGCCCTGGGTGTCCTAGAACTAGCTCTGTAGCCCAGGCTGGCCTCGAACTCAGAGGCCTACCTGCCTCTGCCTCCTGAGTGCTGGGATTAAAGGCGTGCGCCACTGCTGCCCTGCTTGAGTTCTTGATGGAACTTTTCTGAGTCTGTTTTTCAGTATATAAGTCTGCACATTGATTTTTTTTTCTGGTTTTTCAAGACAGGGTTTCTCTGTGTAGTTTTGGTGCCTGTCCTGGATCTCGCTTTGTAGCCCAGGCTGGCCTTAAACTCACAGAGATCCTCCTGGCTCTGCCTCCCAAGTGCTGAGATTACAGTTGTGTGCGCCACCACCGCCCGGCTGCATGTTGATTTTCGAATGGTGAGACCAGGTACACACAGAGGAATTCCTGCGGCCTTCTTACGTGTCAGAGTCAAAGGAGACTTTCTCACCTGCTGCACGGGTGGGCTCTGTTCTCATGGCAGCTCCGATGCGGGCTTTGTGCCCCTTGTGAAGGTGGCTCTGACCGCAGCTTCAAGGGGCCTGGAGAAAGGGCGAGTTGAAAAGGATTTAGGTAAAAATGCAAAACAACAACAACAACAACAAGAAACAAACCCGCCAGCCAGCCAGGCGTGGGGCCAAGTGCCTGTAATCCCAGCACTTCAGATGAAAGCACTCGGGTTGACTCATTCAACAAAGATGCTAGAGCATCCCACAAGCAACGAAAGGCAACCCAGTAGATAGAGCCGGGCACCAGGGAAGCCAACGAGCATCAGTGCATCACCCTGGGTACCATAGTTAAAATTGTTGTTTGTCATAGTTGGCAAAGCTGGAAGGCACATGAGCATCCACAGAAGAATTAAGAAAAGCTCCCCAAAGGCCAAGAAATACAAAAATAAGCACAAGGAAGGGGGTTCTTGTTTTTGTTTTGTCTTTTCTTCCTATCAGGTTGGCAAAAATAACTAAGTCGGTGCTCTGAAGACTGGAGACATGGTGCCCTGAAGCTCTTTGATGGGATTGTCAGTGGGTACAAATATTTCAGAATCCAATTTTGCAGTCAGTTTCCAACAACCTTAAGAAAATTTAACTTTTAACTTGGTAAAATTCTTCCTAAGGGAATTTTTTTCTCTGATTAAATAATGACCCAAAAAGTTAAGTATATTTGACCCAAAAGCTATATTCAAGCACATCACCAGTGTGAAGGGGACAAGGACCCCTCCCGGACCCTCTGAGGGAAATACCATCAGTGCACCGAGCTGTGGTACCCCTTCTCTGACTGGCAGGGGTACTTCTGAACGAGCTCTATGTCACCTAGGTGAAGAGGTTCCAAAAGGAGGCTCTCAGTGCATCATCAGTGTTGGGGAAGCCTCATCCAGAGACCCCAAAGCCCGAGAGACAACTCAGGCCTGTCAAGACCCATGTGTTCCACAGGCCTGCAGATGGAGGGCAGGGGCTGGGCCTCGAGGAATTCCTCACTGGATTCAGCCTGCCTGTTCCCACAACACAGTCCATAGCTGCCCCTCAGCCAGGCAGATAACCACAGTATCTGCCCAATGTACATTGGGCCTTCAGGAGTGGCCACTGGAATTCTCTGGAAGCCAGTCCAAGTGAAGCTGAGCACACAGACATCCACACCAAGCCCTGCAGCTTCACAGGTGGAGCTACCAGTTCCCAGCTCCCCTGTTCCCTTCTCGACTGTTTCTGAAAACTGGAAATAACAAGAAGCCAAACCATTTACCTGAGATTACAGAAGTTCACCAACCTCTGGAGAAGTCTGAAGTAACACCTCAGCACTATTAAAGAGAGGCGAGGCCAGGAAGAGCAGGAAGAGCCATTGCCAAGCCATGTCCTCAGCAGGCTCCTTGCGTCTTCCCAACACACCTCGACCTGCTGAGCACAGAACAGGTGTCTGTCTGTCCCTCTGGGTGTCAGGCCACTTCCCTGTGAGGCATGGTTCAAGGCCCCTGGCAAGGGTCTATAAGACCCTCAGCTGAGCTCCGGCTGCTGTGGCAGAGGCTCTCTCAGGTGGGTACTGTGTGTCCATCCATCCTAGCTGTTGTGCCCATCTCCAAGGCCTGGCAAGAGATTTGAGGCTCTCTGGATACTCCCAAAACTGGGGTTCCAGGGTGAGGGAGAATTGAGATGCACTACAGGAGTCCCCAAATATTGACAACAGTTACATGGGCCAGGGCCCTCAAGGGAAGAGCTGAAGGGATCCAGTCCTACCTGGGATCAGCATAGTCAGAGTTCTTGAGTATAGAGGGGAGACATCACCTCAACCGAGCACCACCCATCTGGGGTGCCACCTTGTCTGATGTATCGCTCTACCTAGGGTCACACCACACGTCACCTGGAGTCCCACTTCCTTGCCAACTGCTGAACCCCTGAGCCCCTGAGCAGGCTGTGGACCTTAAAGGCCTGCCCTACATCTGACACAGCAAGCTGCCCTCTCCTTCCAAATTCAAAATAACAGTAATCATGACCCTCACGCTAGTGAATGAATGCGTGACCACACAGACCGGAGCCTGAAGCCCCAGAGTTAGCAGTGGGAGCTACACAGCACCTGCCCTCCTCGCAACTAGAATTAGAGTTCTGAAGAGCCAGCAGAGCCAGCCTGGAAAGACAGGTCTGTCCCCTGCACTGAGCAGCCCTGAGGATGAGGAAGAGGGTGGTGCTTAGCTTTCAGCCACTTTGCAGAAAGAAACCAGAGGAAGCAGAGGCTCAACCGAAAACGTGACACACACTTTCCTCCTGCGGCGAGGGCACACTGGTGGAGACTGTCCTAACTGCCAGTCAAGTCCCCGTCGTCACCTGTGGACAGAGCTTGGCCAGGGAGATCGGGTGGGCGGTTGGGGCTATCTGCTCAACCTAGACAGGGAAACACAAGGCTCCCATATCCACATCTGGGTCATGTCCCTAAACCCCAGGGCATCAGCACCCATATCAAAGGAGGCCAACCATGAGTCTCAGGCAGGAGCAGTCTGGGAAACCACAGAGAGGGGGCCTCTTGAACCCCCATGCTATGATGTGGCCCCCTCACCATGGCTGGCTTTGGGTACCCCCAGCCCTGACACAGATACTGGCCTTGCAGTCTGGTCAATGTCTTGCTCTCAGAGCACACCATGCCTTGGGCTTGCCCCTTTCCCAGTCTGCCAGGCTACACGCCATTTCCCTTTCTGTTGTCAGTCTTCTCCGGTATAAAAGGGATCTTGCTCAGGACCCTCAGGGCCCCTCACCTAACCCCCCAGGATCCCTAACCCAGCTAGATCAGTTGTTGTGGACATCTTGCAATAACTGGGCTATTTCTTCCATAGGAAGGGGCATGGATCAATAGCCCCATGCTCCATGCTTGTCTCAGAGAGTATAGCCGGGCCAGGCCATCTTATGAACCCGAGCAGAGTACTTAAAGACCAGGGAGAGAAGGATCTCAGTGTCTGTCCATTTCAAGAAGTAGACACTGCCCTCTCAGCTTTCTGTGGGGGTCTGGCCTGGCTGTGGGTAGTGAATTTTTTTCCTCTTGACATCCTGAACCATCTTTAGGGCTGTATCTCATTTGTGGGATAGTTGAGAATGGTTGACCCCTGATGGGAGAAGACTGTGGCAGACTTTCATTAGAACTCAGCAACAGTGTGCTCCCAAACGTTGTGAGAATCTGGCAGAGGAGGGTCTACCATAGCCACGGGGCCCACGACATCCACCAAGACCATGGCCACATGGTTTACCGTGCTCACGATGTCTGCTTGGACTTGGTGGACTCAGTCCCCCTCCTTGGTATGTACTCAGAGGGACCCGTGACAGACTGAACCCCATCGGGCATCAGCAACACCGCCGGCCTGATGACCTGGGGACATCACTTGTTTCACTGTAGCCACCAGGCTATGTGACGAACGGGCCCGCGTCACCCGGATATCCCTTTCTATCTGCCCTGAGTTCCAGCCACGCCTCTACTTCCCCTTGTCCACCCTCATGCTCATGCTGATGCTATCTAGCCTGTCTTCAAACCACACCTTCCTCCTGGTCACCTAGCTCTCATCATCCTTCCCACTTCCACTTTCCTGTCTCCAGCCTCCTGCAGAGCCATCCCCATCCCACGCAGCCCCTGTGGCCACACAGCCCCTTACGTAAGCACACCTTCGGGGGAGAGTGGTGCTTGGAGCCCTCGAGGCATGCACAGGCAGCATGCCCCCTGTGATGGCCACAGCCCTGGAGCCCTGTGCTCTGCCTGCACCGATGACCGTCCCTCCAGTCTTCAGACGCATGCTTGTCACCTTTGGATTACGGAGCTTTCCAAACAGACAAGAAAGCTCAAAGGAAGGACACACCTTGTCTCTGCCACCTGCTGGTTCTACCTGCTTGTTTCACTTGGGACTTGTGAGGTGGGTTGTAGCCGAGGGCCACTGGACTGTCCCATCGAGTCACCAGCATGCGGTGCCCCATTTCTCTGCTACAGGCATTTCTGGTTGTTTTGGTAATTCACTTTCTCATCCTCCTACAAAACTCTCCTGGGGTGACAGCTCAGTGGTAAAAGTGCTCGTCGAACATGGGTCCAAATATGAGGACCTATATTTGGATCCCCAGAACCCACATAAATGCCTGGTGGATGTGGCAGTCCACATTCCAGCCTTAGAAGGTGGAGATGACATCCCCAGAGCAAACCAGCTAGCAAGACTAGCCGTATCTGCAGACTTCAGGCTTGACTGAGAGGCCCTGCCTCAGTGAAGGAGGCAGAAGAGCAATTGAGGATGGTTTTGGACATGGATCTCTGGCCTCCACATCCATGTGCATGTCCACTCACATGTGTCCACACACATGGAAACATACACGCACACACACACACAAAGAAAAAGGCAAGAAAAAAAATCTCCAACCTCATTTCTGTCCTCAAATTCAGAGTGCCCTTTGGGCAGGAACTGTTAAATTACTGGTGTTGACCATATGTCATGTGGAGCTGATGGCCCATCCCCCACACCATGCTTCCCAATTTGAAAGGTTAAAAAAATGCCAGTTTTAAATACACATATCAGTTTGACTGATGTCTAAACCGAGCGCCTGTGCCAGCTAGTCTTCCTCACCCTCCCTCGGTTATCTCTATCTTCAGTCCTCTGCGTGGTCAACCCCCTAAGAGGTTGTGCCATGTGCCCTCGTCTGTAAGACCAGGACAACTGTTCGCCTCACTCTCCAGTCCTTGGTGGCTAACCTAAACACTTCATGAGTCTGTCCGGGTGGCCTCACAAATCCAGCAGAGGTTACCAGATCCCCTCTACTGGGCACGCGGAATGCCTGGCCTCAGAAGTCTGTTAGTGGCTAGTCCCAGGATCTTGCCCCACGACCAGACAAACTACTGCCTGTCCCAGCTGAGCCTCCCCTGTCCTGTCCATCCCTCCTCAGAACCTGCCTCCAACCCTAGGTAACTCCTGGAAAGAGGAGCCCTCACCCCACCAACCATACTGCCCAGGATGTTCCCAAGGCCTTCATGGCCCTCAGTTCCCTGTCAGAGGAAGTCTAGTCCCTCCACTCTTGTCTGTACCTACAATTGGAGTAAGGATCTTCCAGAAGGATCCAGGTAGGTCAGGGCATGGGCAGTATGATGTATGCTATTATCCCTGTGCCCCAATGTGGATGAGTATGGTGCCCCTGCGTTCCCTCTTGGGGACAGATCTTGGTTAAATAATGGCCAAGCCCCATTATTGTACATCAAAGCACATCTCTCTCAGACACCACTGTGGAGGGACTGGCTCCCCCAGGCCCACTCCCCAGACCTAGGACCCGCTGACTCACCTAAGCCCGTCCTGAGGCAGCACTGAGCAGGCCCGTCCTGAGGCGGCACTGAACACCCCTCTGCAGGCCCAGCTGAAAGGTTTCAGGAAGTAGTGGGGGTCTGAGCATGCTCACTCTGAAACTCCCCTAACCACAACGCAGGCTGAGCCTAAGGGTTACATCACTGTATGACAACGGGTTGGGATGACAGGAAACAGCTCCAGACTGGTTCGATCTTGCTCTGACAACACCCTCAGCAAGGCCTCACCTTCGCTTAGGAACTGAGAGCTGAGAGATGGAGGCTGAAATGGCTGGGCCAGGCCGTTCCATACGGACTGGTCCTCGCCTGCTCCTCAGCCAGACAGGGCAGGTCACATAGCCAGTTCTTTCCATCTTGTTGGGCCTGGCATTGGGCACACTGCTCCTTGTTAGAACACCCACCTGGTGCCCTGAAAGTACCCTACCATCCCAGCCTATCCCTTCCTGGCTCTGCTTGAGAAACCATTCTTTATTTCAGAACAAAATCCTCACCCAGTCGCTCTACAAACAGTTTTCCTCATGAGGGCCCCATGAAAGCTGGAGAGTAAGCAGAAGGCATTACTGGGGCAGCCTCCTACACTGAGGGCTGCCTGGGCTGGTGGGCACAGCAGCTTCTGGGGCTCATACATCTCACATCCAATCGTAGCCCATTTTCCCCGGAAAATGCCACATGGAAACTGTTGTGACCCACCACAAACTCAACCACCTTCCACCCAAAAGGCTGGCTCTGGGCCTGGGGGTATTGGCCCTGTCCCTTGTCAGCCCTCCATGTCCCCAGTTCAGTCCTGGCTCTTCCAGTAGCAAAGGCAAAGTCGGCCCTGAAAGAGCGTGTGCAGGGACAACTTCAGAAGAGCAGAAAGGTCATGACCCAGACGTCACATCCCTGGGTGAGTCCGAGGATAGGTGTTTCTCTGCATCTCCAATCCCACCCCTGCCCAGACCCATGCCAGGCTCCAAGGCTGTGCCGCTGGAGGCCTCTTTCTCTTTCACCCTACCCCCAACAGACATTTACATATTTGTGTGGGTGGCAGTACAGTCCCTAGAAAGCTGGCCCTCGGGGGTGTGGGGCAGGCAGCTGACAAACGAGCAGAAGACAGAGTTCATTGGAACTTTCTAGCTGCTCATGGCCTGTGGCCTTCCAGGAATCTCGTGCACAAGCAAGGTTCTCCTGCCCCCCGCAACAGCCCTCTCCTTGGAGGGCAAAAGGGTTTGGTGGCTGAGGCACAAGTGGACATGGCCTCCTGCAACCTGATGGGCCTTCCTGGGAGCTCCACCTTCCACTCACCACAAGGAGTGGCAGCTGTCTTTTCAGATTACAAGTGGCCGTTAGCATCCTTCCCACATTTACTAATTCTTGTGAATTGGGGTGAGCCGCACTCTTGCCTGCCTGCCCCAGAGGTCTCAGTGTGGCAAACCACACAGCTCTCACAGCATTTAACTTCAACAAGGTTGAAGTTCATTACAAAATGTCCATTTGACCACTCCGTTTTCTGTTTTGTCTTGTTTTTGTTTTGTTTTGTTTTTCCCAAGGTTTCTCTGTGAATCCCTGGCTGTCCTGGAACTCATTTGTAGACCAAGCTGGCCTCAAACTCAGAGATCCTCCTGCCTCTGCTTCCTGAGTGCTGGGATTAAGGTGTGCACCACCACTGCCTAGCCCATTTGACCATTCTTTAATGAGTACCTCCAGTATCCACCGTCATCTCCAGGACTTTTTCACTTTGTAATGCTGGAAGTCCTCGTTCAGCAACACCACCTGTGGTAGTTTGAATGTAATTGACCCCCATAATCTCATAGGGAGTGGCACTGTTAGGAGGTGTGACTTTGTTGGATGGGTATGGCCTTGTTGGAGGAAGTGTGTCACTGTGGGGGCGGGCTTTGAGGTTTCCTATGCTCAGGATACCGCCCATTATCTCAGTCAACTTCCTGTTGCCTCTAAGGTATAGGACTCTCAGCTACTACCCCAGCACCACATCTGCCTGTATACTGCCATGCTCCCCACCATGATGATAATGGACTGAACCTCTGAAACTGTGAGCTGCCACCTTAGTTAAATGTTTTCTTTGTAAGAGTTGCTATGTGGCCGGGTGGTGGTGGCGCATGCCTTTAATCCCAGCACTTGGGAGGCAGAGACAGGCAGATCTCTGTGAGTTTGAGGCCAGTCTGGTCTACAAAGTGAGATCCAGGACAGGCACCAAAACTACACAGAGAAACCCTGTCTCGAAAACAAACAAACAAACAAAAAGAGTTGCTGTGGTCATGGTGTCTCTTCACAGCAATAGAACTCCTAACTAAGATACCACCCTACCCAGTTGTGGCCACCATGATTCAACCTCCTGCGTCTACAAAGGTAACCAATCTAGGGACCTCAGCATCAGTAGCATCAGACACTATTTGTCCCATGTGCCTTGTTCACATTGTTCATTACAGTGTCCTCCGGTTTCACCAGCTACAGCAGGTGTCTGAACACTTCTTCCTTATGACTGGCTACTGTTCCACCATAAGATGAATGCATGCTGCTTATCTGTTGTCTGTAGATAGACACATGTCCTCCACGGATGGACTCATGGGCCACTTCTCCACTGGGGCCTCTGTCCTTGTCAGGGTTTCTCTTGCTGTGATGAAACACCATAACCAAATGCAAGCTGGGGAAGAAAGTGTTTATTTGGCTTACACTTCCATGTCGTAGTCTGTCATCAAAGGAAGTCAGGACAGGAACTCGAGCAGGACAAGATCTTGGAGGCAGGAGCTGATGTAGAGGCCACAGAGGGGTGCTGTTTACTGGCTCGTTTCTTATGACTTGCTCTGCCTGCTTCCTTATAGAACCCAGGACCACCAGCCCAGGAATGGCACCACCCACAATGGGCTGCCCCATTACAGCTGGATCTCATGGAGGCCTTTTCTCAATTGAGGCTCCCTCCTTTCAGGTGACTCTAGCTTGTGTCAAGTTGACATAAAACCAGCCAGGACAGCCTTTTAACAGGAGTGCAGGATTGATGGATTTTTACTCTCTTGGTATATTCTTCTCCCCCTCCCCCTCCCCCTCCCCCTCTTTTTAATGTGGGTGTTTTGCTTTCAGGTGTGTCTGTGTACCATGTGCATTCCTGATACCCACCGAGGCCAGAAGAGGGCATTGGCGCTCCTAGAACTGAAGTGACAGCTCTTCTGGAACTGGAGTTCAGAAGGCTGTCAGAAGCTGTGTGGATGCTGGGAATCGAACCCAGGTCCTCTCCAACAGCAGCCAGTGCTGGTAACCGCTGAGCCATCGCTCCAGCCCCAACAGTCGTTACTCTGGATGATACTAAAGTTGCCCCACATTTGACAAGCTGCCTCTGTGCTGATGATCTCACGGTCTGTCTCCTTAGGTTCGTCATCATGCTCATTTGTTTCCAGACCCCCGGCTGTCTGTTGGGTGTACTGTGAGTTAACAGGGCACCTGATCCCACAGCAGAGATGGGAGTCCGCAGGGTCCAGTCTCAGCCCTTCTGCCTTGTTCTTGGCATCATCTGTCCCCCCAAGAACAGTTCTGCCCTTCCTTTTCCCACCTTTGCGCCTTACTGATGCCAAGGGGCGAAGGTTAATGGAGTTTTCTGTGGAGTTAGCCCTCTCATTCGCGAGAGGGCAAGAGGTCTCCTGTCTCAGCAAGGGCAGTGTTGAAGGGACCCACCCAAAACAGAAGAGGAAGGAGAAGGAAAGGGGCTTTTAAGACCCAAGGGCTTGCCAGTTCTCAGCGCCCTGGTTCCTTTGAGATGGGCACATTCCAAGCATGAATCACAAGTCACTGTGCTTTCGACAACATTCCACTGTGTCCCAGCTGGGCCCAGGCTGCCCTATCCCTGGAAACTGGCAGCAATACTAAGCCACAGGGGTTTCTCGTCAGTGCTGCCCTGGTAGCTTCCAAGACCCTCAGAAACCAACCCCAGGTCTTTATCTCATGATCAAAGGCAGCTACTTGAGTCCTGGCATTGAGAGGTGCGTTTCAAGTGTTAGGAAGGGAGGGAGCAGAGGACAGTCTCTCCCCTCTGGGCTGGCGGGAATCTCTCAGCAGCAATTCTGTGGCCTCCTCAGCAGAGTGGTTAAGGGGATCAATGGATAGGGGCCAGGGGAAGCATCCAAGGGCATGGAGTCACTACCTGTGTCCAACCACACACTCTCTCAGGGCCTCAGGGGACAAGGAGCTCCAAGGCAGGCTGGAGAGCCCGGGGCACTCAGAAGGACTTAGGGCAGCTGGGGCTGGGTGCAGGAACCTGCCTTGAGGCATCTTAGAAGCAGTGTCCCCACCAGCTACCCTCCTCAGTGTGGGAATCTGGAACATTCCATCTCTACCTCTGGAAATAACCCAGGAAGATTCAAGGTTGACCCAGTCAGGGTCTGGAACCCACCCCCACACCTGCCAAGCCAGGGCTGGCTATGAGCAACCCTGGAGACTAGGACACAACTGAGTCCTTAGCTGGGACAAGAAGGACATTCCTCAGCCTAGGCTCCAGCCCTGCCTGGTACCTGCTCTTCCTCCCCCTACACTCCCATCACACTTGAACTCAGACCACTGGTCACCTCACCTGAGGAAACCCCGTGTCTATGCCTCTCCTGGGTCCTACTCTTGACTTTCTCGTTTTCTCGGCTTTGTGATGGAGTCAGCCTGTCCCTGAGAACTGGGAGTAACAGTCAGTTGTGTCCCAGGGACCACAGCTTTGAAGCTCAGCTTCCATGTGTTAGATGCAAGCCCTTGGAAGGGCTGGAGGCAACAGGGAGGGTCTGGGAAACCTAAGTCTCCTTCAGGACCAGAGCCCTGGCTCTGTGATCCCCTCATCTGGGTCCAATCCACTTTCCCTCACGTATCTTTTCTGTCCCTAATTCCATCTCTTGACCACTCCTGGCCATCCTTGATGTTCTCTGATAGGAGCAGCAGCAGGGATGCTCCTACAAACAGTCTTTGGGCCCTCTGTGCCACCCCAGCCTGAGACCGAAAGCTGTTTGGAGCTAGTGGTGCCTTGTAGGACCAGCTCCCTGGACTCAGGAAGGAGTGAGGCAGAGCAGTTTTCAATGATCAGCCCCCAAGGTAGCAGAAGAGGCCTAATCAGTGACCACCTACCATGTGCCGGGCCAAGCAAGACACATGTTCTTTCCTTCCCTAGGAAAGACCACTGCCCTTTCCACCAAAGCCCATCTCTGGCCTCTATGATCTAGGCCAACAGCCCATCAGTGGATACCCTCAGCCCCCAGATCCATTCTGAGCAGCTTCCAGGAACTGTGTCTATTTACCCTAAAGTTCCCCTGAGGCAGGAAGAACCCGAACACAAAGGCCACCCCCAGACGTTGGGACTGCCTGCTCCAAGGGTCTTTCCCATGAGTCAGCTTGGAGCCTGTACCGAAATGCAGAAGCACACACTAGAGTATGTGCCCACTCCTGTTTACCCAATCCCAGGCCACCTGGAGATAAGCACACAGAGAAAGCCTTCAACATCCTCTGCTGGAGCCATCTGGCCACGCTCCAGACCTGCAGATTCAGCTTCTGTGACATCTGGATGTCAGCCGTGGCCAAGGCCTGAGGCAGACTGAGATTCAAACACTGGAGGCATGGGCAGCCCGACCTTCTTCAGCCGGTCCCTCTATGCCCTGGGAACTTCCCTCCACCCACTCCCGCACCAAAGCCACCCAACCCTCACCTGAGAGTACAGCCAGTGGCCTTCACCCAGCACGGGGTGATCACCATCGCCTCTACCACCAAGGGAGCATGTAGCATCTCCAGAGATACAAGGGGAGGTGCTGCTGGTGCTGGGTGGAGACCAGTGACGCTGCTGAATGCCCCGCATGGGAAGTCCTGCTGGATGTCCACACCGATGACTGTGAAGCCCAGTGGCTGTTGGTGGCTGGCACCAAGTTTGGTGCCAGCTCTACTGATGACCCAGGTAGGATGATGAGACCTGGGAGGCTCTTGCATCATGCCCTGCCTCCTTACCACACCCAGCCAGGGGAACCCACAAAGCTGGGGGACCTCGGCTGGAAGTTGAGACCAGAACAGCCGTAGGAACGCACAGAGGGGAAGGCCCAGCAACCTGGGACAGTGTCCCTTCTCTCCCTTTGCCACTGAAAGCAGAAGTGACCTGGGTTGGGGAACTCCAAGGACCAGGGTTGCCCTGCTGTAGTACTGTGGTTTGGCCTCTTCTCTACACCACATACCCGTGACACCACCCCAGACAGACAGACATGGTAGTGAGACAGCCCATAAAGAAAATCAGCCCAGCAGCGCGACCTCTCTGTACTCACCAGAAATAGGTTGTTGGAGCTGTGGCCACCTCAGTTCCCAAAGGCTGGGCATCACACCAGGTTGTTGTCTGCTGTCTTGTGGGGTCCCCTCGCCTGTAACTAGCAGGGGAGGTCTAGGGCTGAAGTCACCAAGTACCCCAAACACTGCAGCTTCTGGAGCTGATGAGCTCTCTGCCCTGCAAGAACCCCCCAGTCACATGGGGCAGACCTCATCCTAAACCTGGAGTCTTGCACCATATGCTCATGAAGCAATCCCTACTACAGGGACTCATGGGCTTCAGGGCAGCAAGGGATACGCCTTCCACCAAGGAGAAACATGGATCAGGTGAGCCACCTCTACTTCCTGCCCCCTCACCTACAGCTAGCCAGGCTCTGACACTTCCTTCCAGGGTGGTGGGTAAGTCATGCATCCCAAAGTCACACCTTCCTCCCTGACTCCCACTAGAACCCCAGCTGCTTCCACACTTGCTCTCATGATCAAGATGGTGATGGATGCACATGTGAGCATACGCAGACACATACCTGTCGCTCACACCCACAGCACACCCACCTGCAGAAGCCTCCCACGTCACCAGGCCAACCGTGAGAGTACACAGTGCTCGGGACACAACCCTGGGCTGACCTTACTGCCCTGTGACTTCAGGCAAGTTGCCTTATTTCCCTGGGCTGGCTCCCTGGGGAAGAGTAAATGGGTGCGCAGCAGGGCAGGCTGTGGGTGCTCCTCCAAGCTACACCACTTCTCCAGGGCTGCCCTCTGGCCAAACCACCATCTTACCAGAGGGCTGCACTTGGTTCGTAGTCCAGCATGCTGTAAGGTTGCAGATTGCTGTCTGCTAAACCTTCCGCTTACAAAACAGGTCCTTCCAGCCTCCAAATTGGGCGCAGGAATGTTTGAACTATTCAGTCTGTTTGACAGAGAACTGTTGAGGCATTGTGTTCTTCTGGGAGCCCTGTTTCTCTGGTGCCTGGTCTACTTCATCTGCTTCCTACAATGTGGATATACAGTTGTATATGCTAATATCTTTCTTTGGGATTTCTTTTTGTTTAAAAAAAAACAATTTTGCATTTATTTATTTATTTATTTATTTATTTGTTTGTTTATTTATTTATCTATCTATCTATCTATCTATCTATCTATCTATCTATCTATCTATCTATCTATTTATTTATTTATTTATTTATTTATTTATTTATTTATTTATTGTGTGTGTGTGTATGCATGCCACAGAGCTTGTCAGGAGGTCAAAGGACCACTTGCAGGAGCCGGTTCTCTCCTTCCACTATGTGGTGTCCGGGGATTGAACTCACGTCATCAGGCCTGGCAGCAAGTGCCTAATGTGCTAAGTCATCTCACTGGCCAGTTGTTTTGCATTGTTTTATTTGCACAGAGAAAACCCACCCTCCAACACTCACGTCTACAGATTTGACAGTGACATAGCTGTGTATCCCCTACCACGGTCTTAAGAGTCCCACAGGCCCCAAATTCTTCCATGTGCTCAGTCCTTCCCTAGCCCCAGTCGTTTTTTTTTCTTCTCTCTGGTTCTGCCTTTGCAGAAGCCTGTTGGTTCTGGCTTTTTGTGTAAGAGAACTGCATTTAAGAGCTGTCCATGGGTGCAAATTTCTAGCATCCCCACCCCCACCCCTAAGCAGTGCTCCATTTTCTGGATGGACTATGGGCCTTTAGCTACAGTTGAAAAGGTGGTTTCTGGCTGGGATCAGTGAACTGCTGTAAGATTTTCAGCACAGTCTCTGGGTAGTCAAGGAGTGGCAAACAGCTCCATGCTCTTTCTTGGCACTCCTTCTGCGGCATGAGTGTCCAGACGGGCTGTTGATTTATATAGTAATGGCTTAGCCATTCTAACGGGTGGTTTGGCTTGATGATGAGTGTCTTCCTGTCACTTGTCACTTGTGTACCCTCTGCGGTGCTGTGTTTGTGCAGATCTTGAGCCTATTTTAAAATGGGGTTGTTTGTTTCTTTATTGTTGAGTTCTGAGAGTTCTTTACATATTCCCCATAACACTCCTTGATCTGATAAAAGGTTCATCCTCTGTCACTGTGGCTTATATATCTTTTACATCTTCAATCACAACACTGATCTCTACTACATCCTATTTCATGGAGGGTGTTTTTTTTTTTAAACCTCTTGATTTTTATCTTTGTTTTTCAACGTTCTTGGGACTTAGCCTACTTCTTTGCCCTATATGTGATTTTTTTAAAATTGAAGTATAATTTAAACAGTGCACTTCAGCTCTCTCAGGCGTCCAGTGTTGAACAAATGCACTGAGGCATGCTTTCTGTTGCTAACCTTCCCCTGCCCCAGCCCTAGTGACCCAGGACAGAGACCACACTTCCAGGTCCTGAGGCACTGTCTTCACTGCACACGGGGTTGGAGCTGTTTCTCAATGCCCCAGTCTTCTGTGGCCACAGGTCTGCAGTGTGTTTGCTGTAACTCTGTTCTCCATGCTGTACATTTATTATGACCTCTGCTTTAGCTCATGAGTTATTTAGTAGTGTGCCTGTGTTTTCCAACATGAAGCAATGTTAAAAGGGTCATGCAGTGTGACCACATGCTCTTGCCACTCACGTTCTACAGCTATCCACTTACAATCCTTGCCCTTCAGTCCTTCTCCACCGGCCCATCTGTCCCTCTATAACACCTGCTCACCCCACTACCCATCCATCTATCCTTCTCTCCACCACCTATCCCTCTCCTGTTTCTCCATCTGTTCTTCTACCCATCTCTCTATCCATTCATCTGCTCACCCACTCATCCCTCCCTGTAGCTGGAGAGTTTTCTCTCCGGGTCCCGCCAAGTCCCACCAGTCCCTTAGCCCACTTATAAAATAAACATACAGACACTTATATTATTTAAACTGCTTGGCCATTAGCTCAGGCCTACCATTGTCTAGCTCTTACTCTTATATTCAGCCCATTTCTATTAATCTATACTTTGCCATGTGGTTCGTAGCTTACTGTACCTTACATCTTCCTTGTCCTGGCGGCGGCTGCAGGCAGTCTCCCCCTTCCCTTCCTGTTCCCTCAAGTCTCCTGTTAGTCCCGCCTATACTTCCTGTCTGGCTATTGGCCAATCAGCGTTTTATTTATTAACATATTTGCCATACAGAACATCCCACAGCACCTCCCTCCTTCTCTCCCTCTCTAACCCACCCCTTCTGTCCTTCCTTCTGTCCTGCCAGCCATCCCTCTCTACATTTACCTATCTTCCATCCATCCCCCCCTTCATCCTTCTATCCATATATTTATTTCTCTTGCTTATTTACCCACCTAGATTTCTCTATATCCATCACTTTCTCTCCATCCACCCACCCACCCCATCTGTCTCTTCTTATTAAATCCCAAGGCAATCCCAGTGTCTCCTGCTAAATGAGGCCTCTATTCTCACTCTGCCATTCCTCTGGCAAACAGAGCTGGGAGAGGCTCAGCTGGGAGAGGCTCGGGAGGCAGCTGGAGACTTCCTGGGGACACAGGCCTGACCACCCTCCAGATCTCCACAGTTGCACAATCTTTTGGGCTCTAGGCCTTGTTTTCCCACTCTCTTTGCCCCGAACTACCCGCAACAACAGCAGCAGAAGATGGGCAGGATCACACTGAAGTGCATTGGCTATGCCCAGGGCCCTGACATGGCTGAGTACATTCACCATGGAGGACTGTGTGTGTGCTCCCTGAGCAATAGTGGGTTATGTTCAGGGGGTGCTGCCAGGCTGAAGAAGATGAGGCAGGTAACTGACAGCACCCACTGGTGGGAGAAGCCCACTTTGAACTTAGGCCACTTTGGCTAATGCCTGCTGCTGAACCTTGGAAACCAGCATGAAAGAGGAAGCAATAGGATACTGGTTTGCCCTCTCCCCAGTAAACAGCAACTAGCCCGAGGTAGGTTGTGTGTGTGTGTGTGTGTGTGTGTGGGGTCTGTTTGTTATTTGTTTGAGTGAGGGCCTAGCTATGTAGCCCAGGCTGGCTTTGAACTCAGGATCTTCCTGTTCCTTCCTCCCAAGTGCTGGCATTATAGGCATATGCTACCATGCAAGGCTAGGATGGTTTCTTGATACAGAGACACCAGAGACCTCAACCAGAAAGTCTCTCAGGTCATAGTGACTGAAATTTACCCAAACTCAAGCTGGCATGTTCTAGGCCCCTAGGACTTGTCAAAGCTCCTGGCTTATGTGTCCCATAAGGGACTGGGCACCCTCTGTTCAAACCTTTGTCTCACTGGCACAGGTGAGAAATTTTCAGTCACTGTGCCCTGGGCTTCCTGTGCCATCCCTCCAGGGTCACCTCTCGGTCCTCTCTAGCAAGCCTTAGTACCTGAACAAGGAGACACATCCCATCCACAGGAGTGGCCGCCGGGTATGGTTGCTTGAGCATGCTCAGTGGGAATCCTGAAGCATACCAGGCCCTGCTGGGGGATGTAGCCTCTCAGTGTTCAGCCCCAAGGACCCTTGACTGGCTAAGATATTCACAATCTCTACTCAGGGAGCTCTGGTCCCATGCCTCTTCCTGGGTGGGGCCAACCACAAGCTGGCTCTTCTTTGATCTACCAGCTTCTTCAGATGCCACCATCTCCGGGGGACAAGGAGGATGAGCAACCTGGGAGCACTCACCACCCTGCCTATGTACTCTGTGTTGTCTTAAGAGCTAAAAACACCCAACTTTAATAACTTACAGGAAAATGCCAATACACACATCAATAATACAGAAGACACACAGGCTTATAAAAAGGGCTGTGTTTCTACAAATTATGAAGGGTCCTTGGCACTTCCACACAGGCACAAAATGAAGATTACAATGACTGGGTTCCTAGGAGAGCAGCTGAAGAGACCCCATCACTACCACCCCCAAACCCCATGCATGCCACAGTGGGGAAAGGGGAGATATTTCTCATTCATCCTAAATGCATCCTGAGAATAACTTTCTTTTTTAAAGACAGTCTCACTATATATAGCCCTAGCTGTCCTGGAATTCCCTGTGTAGACTAGGCTGGCTTCGAACTCACAGAGATCTACCTGCCTCTACCTCCCTAATCCTGGGACTGAAGCCATGAGCTACCATGCCTGGCTTCTGAGCAACTTTCTATACACCTTCACCAAATCCTGGAGGGGAGTGGGGAGAATCCAAATAAAACACCAGAGAAGGAACAGGAGGACCCTGGTGGGGAGAGTGAGCATTTGCATTTACATCTCTGTTCGGTAGCTCCTACTTCCCTGGAGTGGAAGATTAACAACTGTGGGGACACCTCGTCTCCCTTTCCCTCCCCCGTGTGACACCAACACAGGAAGCCATACTCTTCAGTTCTTTTAGGGGGACAAGTCCAGCACTTAGGCAGGGAAGTCACAGACGCTGCCTGCTTCTCCACGTGTACTGACCCCTAGTAGGTATGGAGGGTCACAGGGTCACTCTTGAGGATCATCTCACACAGGTGCTCCAGGTCTGGTTGAAGTTCCAGCCCACCCACAGCCTTGCAGCCCTGTGCATGAGTGAGCACAGCAGCGGTCAGCTCTTGGTTGGACGGCCAAGTCCTGCTTGTTTGCCATCCACCAACACCAGCACCAGCACCAGCACCAGCACCAGCACCAGCACCAGCACCAGCACTCCCTGGAAGCTCTGCTGATTCAGCGCAGTCTCATCTCAGCCTCCTCCAGCCACTCAGTCTCTGCCAAGTCCACCACAAACACCACCGACAGTCTGGTGGGTGTAGGAGTCCCTCGGTGGTCTCAGTTTCTCTGGACCCCCAACATCACACACTTGGAAGGTGATTCCAAGAGGCCCCGTCAAGGGCACTCTGAATTCTGTCCTGAAGCCTTGGGTGGAAACATTCTGAACGAACTGCTTGAACTTGGGGCAGTGAAGGAGAAAGGTCTTTGCAGCCCAGTCCAGTCTGGTGACATAGCATGCAGAGCCTTCCCTTAGCTCCTAGCCGGCTACACAGCCTCACCAGCTCTGGGAAGCTCCTTAGCCACAGAGCACTCTGTGTCCTCATTTGTGACCCCAAGAGGCTGCTACCCGGAAGAGGTGGTGTAGTGCAGAAGGACAGACAGACGTTAAGACTTAATCTGTTTAGATTTCCAATCG
>CABHPR010099101.1:0-12175 GCA_902168415.1 Peromyscus melanophrys
CAATAGTGATGGCATAAAATCCCATTACTCAGGATGATGAGGCAGGAGGATCATGAGTTCAAGAACTGTTTGAGATACATAACAAGACTGTGCTGATTTTTTTTTAATGCTGAATGCTGTTTATTGAAGGAGGGAAGAGGTTTTAAATACAGGCTTACAGCACAATGGGAGAACCCCGGAGGGTAGAAGTTCGATACCGATGTTTTACAATCTTGCATCTAAGCTGTTAACGCCCAATATGCAGGATACACTGACAAGGAACTTCCCTTAAGCATTCAGGAGGGTGGAACCTGGCAGGGAATTAGCATAGGGAGGATATCAAGGTCAAGGTCAGCAAGCAAGGCAACAGTTACCCAGAACGGGGGCCAGGACCCTACAGGTCCCCCTTTTACTAAAAAATGAGCTTCTGACTTAGGTTGCATGGGACGTCAGCAGGTCACCCGCCATGGAGACGCCTGCCCAGGCTGTGGTGATATTTTATTGTGCTGAAATGTGCTGATATTTTATTTGTGCGTTAATAAATAAAGCTTGCCCGGAGATCAGAGGGAAAAGGCCAGCCATTATAAGCAAAGAAGTCAGATAGTGGTAGCATATGCCCTTAATCCTATCACTTAGTAGGCAGGATCTCTGTGTGTTCAAGGTCACAGTGGAAACAGAGCCAGGTGTGATGGCACACGCCTTAATTCCAACACTAGTTAACCAGACAGAAAGGAAGTGACAGAGCTGTGTAGGAAGGGGAAGTGAGGTAGCTGGACAGAGAGCAAATCAGATGGCAGAACAGCAAGGCATATGTGCGTGGGTAGACAGGAAGTAACTCGCATTTGGAAGCTGCAGAGTTGGTGAGGTGAGGTTGGCTGGTGGCTTTCCCTATTTCCCTGATCTCTCTAAGGCTTTCACCCCTACATTTGGCTCTGTGTTTTTTATTTAATAAGACCATTTAGAAATTTATCTATACAAAATCCTGTCTCAAAAAAGGTGTGTATGCCTGGTGGTGGTGGTGGTGGTGGTGGTGGTGGCGGCGGCGGCGGCGGCGGCGGCGGCGGCGGCGGCCTTTAATTCCAGCACTTGGGAGGCAGACGCAGGTGGATCTCTATGAGTTTGAGGCCAGCCTGGGCTACAGAGTGAGTTCCAGGAAAGGCGCAAAGCTACACAGAGAAACCCTGTCTCGAAAAACCAAACCAAATAAACAAACAAACAAAAGGTGTGTATGGCCTGGTGAGGTGGCTCAGCTCAACCCCTAAGAGCATCTGTTATTCTTGCAGGGGATCCATGTGTGGTTCCTAGAACTCCCAGGGTGGCTCTCAGCCATCTGTAATCATCAAGTTCCAAGAGATCTGACGCCTCCTCTGACCTCTGAGGGCTCCTGTGTGTACATGGTGCACAGACATCCGCTCAGCACACACATATACACATAAATTCAATTTAAAACAAAGGTGAGTGTTTGTATTTTACTGTGTGTAAAACATACCAAAAAACCTACTCTGGTGCCAGGTAGTGGTGGCGTTGCACACCTTTAATCCCAGCACTCAGGAGGCAGAGGCAGGTGGATCTCTGTGAGTTCCAGGACAGCCAAGGCTGGTACACAGAGAAATCCTAGCTCAAAAAACAAAACAATAAAACAAAAACCAACCTGTTCTGGTTAGTTTGCTGTCAACTTGACATGAGCTAGAGTCATCTGGGAAGAGGGGGCCTCAATTGAGAGAATGCCTCCATCATATTAGCCTGTCAGCAAGTCTGTCAGGCATTTCCTCGATTAATGATTCACGTGGGGGGTATAGCCACTAAGTGCAGCGCCACTGATGAGCATGTGGTCCTGGGTTCTATGAGAAAGCGGGCTGAGCAAGTTATGAGGAGCAAGCCAATGAGCAGCACTCCTCCATGGCCTCTGCGTCAGCTCCTGCCTCCAGGTTCCTGTCCTGTGTTCTCGCCTAACTTCCTTCACAGACGTTCTGTTATCTGGAAGTATAAGATAAAATGAACCCTTTCCTCCGTAAATTACTTTTGGTCCTGGTGGACCAAAACAGCAGGCAGGGAACCAGGACAAAACTAGTACTCAAAACAGATGTGACTGTGGCTCCGGAAACTTTCAAACATTTGTCGGTGTCCTTTCAGGGGTGGGGAACAGTTCAGTCACTCAAGTCCTTGCTGCACAAGCATGAGGACCTGAGTTTGACCCTCAGCACTCCTGTGAAAATACCAGGTGTGGTAGTACCATATGACAGTCCCGGAGCTGGGGAGGACACTGGAGGATCCGTAGGGATGTTGACCAGCCATCCCAGTCTAACTGGTGAGCTCCAGGGCAGTGAGAGATTGTGTCTCAAAGGAGATGGACAATGTTCCTGGTAACACTCAAGGTTGTCTTCTGTCCTTCACTCACATCACACACACTTAAACATGAGCACACACAAATTTTTAAAGACTCATTTCGATGCCACTCATAAAACACTATAATTACATCTATGTCAGTGTATGATTTATCTATATTGGCCAAACTTACAATGTAAAAGCACCTTTTTTGATATTTATTTACTTTTATTTTATGTGTATGAGTGTTTTGCCTGCATCTATGTTTGTATACCACGTGTGCCCTGTACTCTGAGGGCATAAGAGTAACTCCTGGAACTGGAGTTACAAGCTGTGAGCTGCCGTGTGGGTGCTGAGAACTGAACTGGATTCTCGGTAAGAGCAGCCAGATTTCTTAACTGCTGGTCCATTTGTTGTTATGGTGCTGGGGACAGCACCCCAGGACCTTGCACAAGTGAGACAGTCCCCCGGCCACCGACCTACAGGTAACACATTCCACTGTCGAGGCCGTAGTGTAGCAGGCACAGCCGGAGCTAGCGACAGAAACCGGGCCTGGCTTGGCTTTTCTTCAGTGCTAGAAACTGAACCCCAGGTCTTGAACTTGCTTGGTAAGCATTCTGTCTACCACCAAACCACGTCTGCAACCTTCCAAGATACATCACTAAGTGAGAAGGGCAAAATGCAAGAGTATCTGTGATTGGTAAGAAAAAAAGACAGACACCCCAGCACTCTAGAGGCTGAGGCAGGAGGAATGTGGAGAGTTCAAGGCCTGCATGGTCTACATAGCAGGTTCTGAGTCAGCCAGAGTTATTTTTGTTTGTTTGCTTGTTTGTGTGCTTGTTTTTTTGTTTGTTTGTTTGTTTTGAGACAGGGTTTCACTGTGTAGTCCTGATTGTCCTGGAACTGTCTCTGTAGACCAGGCTGGCCTTGAACTCAGAGATTCACCTGCCTCTGCCTCCTGAGTGCTGGGATTAAAGACGTGCGCCACCACTGCCTGGCCTTGTTCTTAAATTTTTAAAAGATGTGTTTTATCTTGTGTGTATAAGTGCTTTGTTAACATTTGTCTATGCACCACCTGAGTGGTGCTTCAGATTCCCTAGAGCTGGAGTTACAGTGGCTTCTGGGACTGGAACCAGGATCCTCTGCAAGAATAAAGTGCTCTCAAGCACTGAGCATCTCTCTAGCCTCCTACCTTAGCTTTTTGAGATCGTGTCTCTCACTGAACCTACAGGTAACCAGTTCAGTTAGACTGGCAGGGAGTCTACCTGTCTCCCCCAAGATCTACCTGTCTCCTTTCCCCAGCACTGTGATTACAGGTGCCAGCTACTGGCTTTCATGTGGGTGCTGGGCATCTGAACTCAGGTCCTCATACTTACACAACAAGCACTTTAACCCACTGGTCCATGCCCCTAGGACCTGTCACCCCTCTTTAATCAAGGTTCAGTGAACTATTTAGTGTACATTTATCTTGTGTCAACACACAAATTTGGCAAGAGGGCTCTGAAAGTGGAAGCCACTGGCGTAATCAGTGCCAGCAGGGATTTTACTAACACTGGTGAGGTCCGCCAAGGGAAAATAATACGACTGATTTCACAACTCCTCAGTTTAGCTGCTCCACTTAGAAGGCACCAAGTATCTCTGGAGGAACAAGCACACGGAGGGGTGCCTGGAGGCCATGGCACCCAGCAGTGAGCCATTCTGGGGTAGGATGAGACGTGTGTTGCTGTTTGAGACAAAGTCTTGCTATGAGGCCTAAGTAGCAGAAATTCTGTATCCTCCTGTCTCGGTCTCCATCATGCTGAGATTAGAGGCATGTGACATTGCACTCTGCTTAAGCAGTGCTATTTTAATGGGTCCTAAATGACAGTCCAGAATGAAGATTAACATTACTCAAAAAAACCATAAGTACCCTTCACTCAACCGACCAGGTTTAAACAACACAACCAGGTCATTGACTCACTGCAGCTACACTGAGTTCATTAAGTGAGAAAACTCACTTCTCCCGCTTTCTTTCTCTCTGTCCCTTCTCCCTGGAGAAGCTGGGGCCTCAAGAGGGAGAAGAGCTGTGAAAATCTGAATCATCTATAAAACCGAAAATGTAAAGCCGTCGGGCTGTTTTTTTAAATAACCTCAAAAATACATAATTGACACACACTCTGACCGTCCAAACCGTATAACTCAATTGTTGTTGGTATACTCATCACGTTTTACATCTTCATTACTTCAAAAAGAACCCCAGGAATTGCGCTGATAGACCATGTGCTTTTCTTTTTAAAGTTTAGTTAATTCATTTTTTGACAATTTCAGAGATTCATATACTGTATTTTTTTTGGTTTTTTGAGACAGGGTTTCTCTGTGTAGCTTTGTGCTTTCCTGGATCTCGCTCTGTAGACCAGGCTGGCCTCAAACTCACAAAGATCCACCTGGCTCTGCTCCCGAGTGCTGGGATTAAAGGCGTGAGCCACCACCGCCAGGCCATATACTATATTTTTTTTTTCTAAATTTATTTATTTATTATGTATACAGTGTTCCACCTGCATATATGGCTGCAAGCCAGAAGAGGGCTCCAGATCTCACTATAGATGGTTGTGAGCCACCATGTGGTTGCTGGGAATTGAACTCAGGACCTCTGGAAGAACAGTCAGTGCTCTTAACCTCTGAGCCATCTCTCCAGCCCCATATACTATATTTTGATCACATTCACTGTTACCTTCTCTTGTGCCTCTTCCCCACCATCTGAAGCTCTTCATATAGTCTCCCTTCTACGTTCATGTCTTGTGTATATGTTTATGCAAGTTTATATGAGACCCATTGTGTTTAATTAGAATTGCTTATGTATTGGTGGAAAATTACTTACCAGGACACTGACAACTTACCTGCAAGAAATGTCTCCCCCTCACTTAGCAACTACTAAGTGCCAATAGCTCCTCAGGGAGGCATGGGCCTCATGAGCCTCTTCTGTATCCATGATGGTGTTGACAGATGCAATTTCATCTGAGTCTTGGGCAGGTGACCACAGACAACCTGGAGCCCTGAGTTCAAAAATCATACTGTGTTCCAAAGACAGCCTTCTTCCTGTCCTCTGGCTCGCTCACCTTCCCCAGTGTTCTCTGAACCTTGGAGGGGTGATATAGGTGTCCCTTTTAGGGCTGATCACTAAACAGTCACTCAGTCTCAGCACTTGGATCAATTATGAGTCTCTGCAGTACCCACAAACCACTGCAAAATGAGCCTTCTCCTCCCAGTGCCGAGAGAAGCACCACCCTATGAGCATGAACATAAATACTTACAAAGTAGTTTGATGGGTACAATATGCCTATGGAATAAAACAACAGTAGTAGCTTCCACGGTAGGGCCTATGATGTCTCTGGCTACAGAATTCTGACCAGGTTTACAGTACCAAGCATAAATTCCCTCCAGTGGAACGTGTCTCAAGTTTAATCAAAAAGCAATAGGTTACCCCCCATAATACTCCATCACCAATGAACACAACTGTACCTGGTACTTTGATTATGCAGTACATAGGAGCTCCTAAATGGGTAAAACTTAAAACTTTTTAAATGTGTGCAAATGTTTGCCTACATGTATGTATGTGCGCCATGTGTGTGCTTAGATTTTCCAGAGGTCAGAAGATAGTATCGAATTCCCCAGAACCTAACTTGCAAATGATTGTCAGCTGACGTGTGGGGACCAAATCCAGTTTCCTTGCAAGAGCAACAATGCTCTTAACCACTGCGCCATTTTTTATAACTCCCCCCAAACCCCATCAGTCTGCACAGCACCGTTCAACATTATGAAATACAGCCAGCAAGGAGGAATCTTCCTTTTCAGCTCCAGACTGATTTTCCTATGTCCTGTAACCTGAGGCATCCCCAGTGATGGGTTCTTACCACCTAGTTCTGGTGGGCGATCAATTTAGCCCTGATGAACTAAGTTTTAATCATTGAAGTTGATCTCTGGATATACATGATTTTTCATCAAGAACTGAGAATGACAATATAGTAAACAGTAATCAGAACAAAGACAATGTTATGTTAATAATACCCACTGAGCTAAGATAGCACAATCAGGCCTGGGGAGATGCTTCAGTGGCTAATAACACTTGCTGCTCTTTCAAAGGAAATAAGTTGGCTTTCTAGCACCTGGGTTGAATGATTGTGAACTTCAATGGGGATATGATTTACTCTTGGCTTCCATAGACACCAAACACACATGGCATACACATATTTAAAAATAGAAATAAGCCAGGCAGCTGGGCTGTCCTGCACGCCTTTAATCCCAGCACACCGAAGATAGAGGAAGGCAGATCTCTGTGAGTTAGAGACCAGCCTGGGCTACAGAGTGAGTTCCAGGACAGACCCCAAAGCTACACAGAGAAACCCTATCTCAAACCCCCCTCCCAAAAAAAATTTAAATCTTAAAAAAAAAAAAAGGTAACACTGATGCCAGGCATGGTGGTACGAGCCTTTAGTTCCAGCACTCAAGAGGCACAGGCAAGAGGATATCCATGAGTTCAAGGACAGCCTGGTCTACAATTCAAGATCCAGGACAGGCCCCAAAGCTACTCAAAGAAACCCTGTCTCAAAAAACAAAACAAAAGAAAAGAAAAATTACATCAATTATGTACAATAGGTATCCTAGGAATTAGAAGAAAATTTAGGGAGGGATACAAAATTGGGAATTTTGAAGATTTTTTATTCTTGTTTTTGAGACAGTGTCTCACTGTATGGTTCCAGCTGACCCAGAACTTGCTATGTAGAGCAGGCTAGCCTTGAACTCTCGGAGATCAGTCTGCCTCCGCCTCCTGAGTGCTGGGGTCAAAGGTGTGTGCTACCAAGCCTGGCTCTTAAATAAATCTTGATCACTTTTTTCCAACCCTTGGTCTCTTTAGTTTCCACACATTGCTACTGAGGAAATGCAGGCGTGCACACGCACAGACCCAAAAAGAACCTGTTTATGCTCTTTTTTTCTAGAAATCTGACAAATCTGAAGATATGCCTGAGGAGGTAGCTGTGTCTGGAAGACAGTAGGAGGTGTGTGTCCTCATGGAAGACTCCAGCCTACCCAGTGGTTTTGATCTGAACAAAGGCCTCACGCTTGCCTTTGTTACCTTTATATTACTCTTTCTAATAGTGATGATTTTCCGGTGGTTGAAGTTTCTGAGGAATCCAAACGAAGTTTTTGACTAATAAGCTCCATAACCACAGATCCATCTCTGAAGGACCATAAAACCTGCAGACTCCTCTCACAAGACATTTGCAATCTTGGTTGGTTGTTGTTGGTTTTTTTTTGGAGGGGTGGGGGGTGGGCACAGTATGTTTAACAGGATCTTATGCAGCCAAAGTTGGCCTCGAAGTCCTGATTCTCCTATCTCTGCCTCCTAAATACTGAGACTACAAAGTATGCTCAAGACTTGAAATCTTTTATTTGACATGGTGTATGATGCAGACTTACATTTTTCAACCTTCCTATCTTATGTTCAGTGACAAGCACATAAGAGTCAAGAATCTCACCAGAGAGAAAACACAGGCCCTTTTCCATTGTTCCATTTCAGGGAATCCATTACTGAAACTGAATTTATTGCCTAGGCTAAGGCCATGAGTTTCAGTTGTCCCATATCTAATGTCTCTGGGATAGAATAGTGGATTTTTTTTTCTTATGGTTTTTCAAGACAAACTTTCTCTGTGTAGCCCTAGCTGTCCTGGAACTAGCTCTGTAGACCAGGCTGGCCTTGAACTCACAGAGATCCACCTGCCTCTGCCTCCCAAGTGCTGGGATTAAAGGCATGAGCCGCCACCACCCGGCCAGTGGATCTTAATTTAATGATGTAACATAATGCTGTGCTCAGTGAGGCCCTTCTGAAACTAGAAGCTGACCTGGAGGTGATCAAATTGATTTGTCCCTTACACATGTAAGGTATGAAGAAATGGTTAGCATCCGACAAGACCTCTTCAGGGTGTCAAATCTGCTTTCCTCACCATAGGGCAGCACTCTGTGGTACAGGTAGTCTAATTTGCCGGGAGCAAGTCCCCCAATCTCTGTCAGCCAAAGTCCCCTCATCTATAAAGTAGCATGACCAGGCTGAGTGGAGAGTGGAGCTCCACATGGTTTTCGTACCCTAGTCCGTGCATACTAGGGACATGACTTGATCTGGGAAAAGTCTTGAAAGAAATAGAGTCTTAAAGCAGATGAAGCGGTTCGCACCAATAATACCAGCCCTTGAGATCCAGAGGTAGGAGGAGTGGCTGAGTTCTTAGCTTGGGTCCTACAGTCGTTTCAAAGCAAGCCTGGGCCACAGGGGACGGGAGGTTGGGGGGAGACCCCATCAAGATAAAGATGACGGCAGAGATTTGAGTTGTGCAGCCACAAGCCAAAACCACCAGAAGCTGGGAGAGACAAGAAAGGATTCTCTCCTGGAGTCTTTGGTGGCTTGGCCTCACCAACATTGTGGGTGTGAGCTTCTTCATATGATGTTAGTCAAAAGGTCAAGTAGTATTTCTCTGCAGATTTCTACTCCAGAACTGTGAGAAAATACATTGCGGTCTCTACACCACGAAGTGCGGTCATTTGTTGTGACAACCACAGGAAACTGATAGATAATACTATTGGTTTGGTTTTGTTTTCCAGACAGGGTTCCTCTGTGTAGCCTTGGCTATTCTGGATCTCGCTCTGTAGACCAGGCTGACTCTGCCTCCCGAGTGCTGGGATTAAAGGAATTCACCACCACAGCAGGCTATCCAGAGACCTTTTAACAGAAAGGAAATCATAAGCCTCCACTGTCTGAAGTTTGAAGTTAAAGAAACTTAAGAGTGGGCTATCAGCCTGTTGGCAAGAAACTTCACAAGTGAATTCACTAGAAAGGAAGGGGTCGCTGTGCGGTGGTGGCACACACCTTTAATCCCAGCACTCGGGAGGCAGAGGCAGGCGGATCTCTGTGAGTTCAAGGCCAGCCTGGTCTACAGAGCGAGATCCAGGACAGGCACCAAAACTACACAGAGAAACCCTGTCTCAAAAAACAAAACAAAACAAAAAGAAATAGCCAAACTATTCAAAATGATTTAGACTCTATAATCTCTGTCAAAATTCCAATAACATTCTGCACAAACACAGAAAAACAATCCTGAAAGTTTTATGTGGAGCCACATAACCTCAAACTTTCAACAAGTCTTGAGCAAAAGAATCAAGAGTGGATGCATCACAGTACCTAATCTCAGAAGGCACCACGAGCCACAGTGTCCAGAGCACACACCGGCTAAGAGTGTAACACACGAGAGAACCCAGAAACAAACAGAGACATTTATGGCCAGTCCATAATGGTCTCCAAAGCGAGTTCCAGGAAAGGCACAAAGCTACACAGAGAAACCCTGTCTCGAAAAACCATTAGAAAGGAAGGAAGGAAGGAAGGAAGGAAGGAAGGAAGGAAGGAAGGAAGAAAGGGGTCATCTGGTCTGCTAAAGCTCAATAAGAGTTACTATTTTTAAAAAAAGTTACTATAAAAAAGACTGGGTGCTGGAGAGATGGCTTAGTGGTTAAGAGCACTGACTGCTCTTCCAGAGGACCCGGGTTCAATTCCCAGCACCCATATGGAAGCTCACAACTGTAACTCCAGGGGACCCTCACACAAACATACAAACAAGCAAAACACCAATGCACATTAAATAAAAAATAAATCAATTATTTTAAAAAAAATTGGCTCTGCCAGGTAGCACATGCCTTTAATCCCAGCACTCAGAAGGCAGGGACAGGCAGCTCTCCATGGGTTCAAGGCCAGCCTGGTCTACAGGGCTAGTTCCAGTACAGCTAGGGCTGTTACACAGAGAAACTGTGTTTCAAAAAACCAAAACCCAAAACCAAAACAAAAACAAGATTGACTCTATCATGGCAGGAATGGAGAATGAAAACTGTCGGGCCCAGCCACACCCACTAATGCAGGGCATTTACCCCCCAACCCCACAGTTCCCCAGAGTTTTCTTGAGTGCAAGCAGCAGGAAATATTAGATAGAAGGATTTAGATTGTGGAGATAAACAGACAGAAAATACAGGATAGCCTCGAGAGGGCCTGGAACCTTTTCCAACGGGCCCTGACTGTCTCTGCCCCAGGGTTTTTATAGAGACGCCAAGGGGTGGAGCAAAATCCCTCCTCCCCCAGCACAGCCAAGTGCAGACCATCTCAGGCACCTGCACTCAGGCCCGTGGTCCAATCATCCTCTATGTGGACCTGCTGGGTAAAGCCACGAGGAACCTGAAAACGGGCTCCCACACACCAACTAGTCTAGACAAAGTAAGCTACCCTGTGAATGTGAACAGAGAGCCATCATCTCTGAATCTAAGTACAGTGTGTCACCTGGGATCAGGCAGGAGTATTAACCAGCAAGTAGCCATCTCAGAGAAAATGTGGGTCCACGGAGCCATGTGATGTGGGCCAGGCTTTCCACTGCAGTAATCAGCCCTCTATACCCCAGGATTCAACCAATTGTACATCAAAAAGAGCTAGAAAAAAAAAAGTTGTGTCTAGTGTGGTAACAGACCTAGAATATCAGGAGCTGGGAGCCAGAGGCAGGAAGATCTGAAGTTCAAGCCATCCTAGGCCACCAGGGCCCCTCTTCAAAACAAAACAAAACAAAACAAAACAAAACAAAACAAAACAAAACAAAACACCAAAAAAAAAAAAACTGAAAAAAAGTAAAAGCATTGTATCTATACTAAGCAAGTACAGATTTTCCTGATTTTTCCTAAGCAATGCAGTACAGACTATACACATAGGCTCAATATTTTATTAGCTATTACAAGTGATTCAGAGATGATCTGGGATACTAAGAAGGCTGGGCTGGAGAGATGACTTAGTGGTTTAGAGTGCTTGCTGCTTTTCCAGAGGATCCAAATTAAGTGCCCAGCACCAATGATGGTATGCTTACAACTACCTATAACTTCAGCTTCAGCGATTCAGATGCCCTCTTCTGGCCTCCTCAGCCACGGCCCCCCCACACTCCCATGGCATATACTCGCAAAGACACATACATAGGAAAATACTTTTTTTTGTTAATTTTCAAGACAGGGTTTCTCTGCATAGTCCTGGGACTCCTTAGACCAGGTTGGCCTAAAACTCAAAGAGATCCACCTGCCTCTGCCTCCTAATTACTGGAATTAAAGGCGTGCACCACCATCACCCAGCATAAAAATACTTTTTTTTTATTTTTTTATTTTTTGAGACAGGGTTTCTCTGTGTAGCTTTGCGCCTTTCCTGGATCTTGCTCTGTAGACCAGGCTGGCCTCGAACTCACAAAGATCCGCCTGCCTCTGCCTCCCAAGTGCTGGGATTAAAGGCGTGCGCCACCACTGCCTGTAGATGTAACCAACCGTTTTATTAAATAAAAAACACAACCAATGCAAGGAAGAAAGTCAAGAGGTCAGAGCTAAGAGCTAAAACCTTACCCTTCCTCCTGCGGTGGTCCTACCTCTCCGAACCAGAGCTACTTCCTGTGTTAAAGTCCTTATATAGAGTTTCTGTTCTGCCTTCTCATTGGTTGTAAACCCAACCACATGACCGCCTCATCATGGCCTGTCTGTATAGACCTCCAGGTGTTCCATGGTTGGTATTGAGATTAAAGGCATGTGTATCCAATGCTGGCTGTATCCCTGAACACACAGAGACTTACCTAACTCTGCCTATCAAGAGCTGGGACTACAAGCGTACGCCACCACCGCCCTGCTTTCCTATGGCTTGCTAATAGCTCTGACCCCCAGGCAACTTTATTTATTAACATACAAATAACATTTTAGTACAAAGAAAATATCACCATGACTGCCTGGCTATAAAAATACATTTTTTGTTTGTTTTGTTTTGTTTTGTTTTTCGAGACAGGGTTTCTCT
>CABHPR010099108.1:2890-17717 GCA_902168415.1 Peromyscus melanophrys
ACACACACACACACACACACACACACACACACACACACACACACACAAAGAGGTTATCCAACAGTATTGAACAGGATTTACTATAACCTTGCCTCATTCTCAGGTAAAACATGCACTTGGTTACAGACCAGACTGTAGGCAGAGTTTCTCTGTGTCTCAGCAGCCACTCCCAAATAAACACACAGAGACTTAATATTAATTATAACTGCTAGGCTAGTAGCTCGGGCTTGTTACTAGCTAACTCTTACAACTTAAATTAACCCATTCATATTAGTCTATATTCTGCCACATGATGTTACCTCTCCTTTCATCTTGCTCCTCCTGTTTCCTCTCTGTGTCTGGCTGGCAACTCCCCTCACTCCGCCCTTCTTATTCCCAGTGTCCTTGGTCTGGTTCTCCCACCTAACCTTATCCTGTCCAGCTACTGGCCAGTCAGCTTCTTTATCAACCAAACCGCAGTGACATATGTTCACACAGTGTAAAGGAATATTCCACACCAGACTCTGAGATGAAATAAGTGGCCTATAGAAACTTCCCCACTGTGTGCATTACACCTGTCCTACACAGGCACATGTTACTCACCTATCTTATAGCCCTGTCTTAGAGGCACTGGAAAATGTCAGCAGTTTTCCTGAGACTACCAGGCCTGTTCTGCAGATCTAAAGCCCATGCCTTTCTCACTGTAGTGTGCTACATCTATGCGAGGCTTGGAATCCACTTAGGAATGTGATGTTTGTATCCTGCAGTAGTGTTGGCAGTCAGTGCTGTGTTCCACATGGGTGCCACAAGTTTCTCTGCCCTTCTGTCCTAGTCCAGGGAGTCACTGTGTTTTCAGCTGTCATAAACAGGTTCTTAATTAAACATTCCTTAGGCTCTTTAAACCTACACAAGCTGTACAGACTCCATTTCTCTTGACCTTTTCCTTTCTCAGCCTACCCCAGTTGCTCAGTCCAGCTTGCTCCTCAGACACAGCAAGCACATGTCTGCCCCAGGGCCTTTACACTTGCTATCTCTTCTGCCTGAGGTATTTTTCCATGAGCAATCCACCTGCCTTTCCTGAACAACTTCCTTCAAGTTTCAAATTTTGAGCCAACCCAATCCCTCCTTACCTTCTCTCCTACTTTGTGTCCTTCTCCCCGACTCATTCTTTAATGTGCGTGCTTCAGTGGTTATTTTGTCTGATTGTCACCACCCCATCCCCAACCTGTGTGTAAACCTTATGGGACAACGACCCTCTCTCCCTGTCTCAAGCACCTAAAACACCAGGAATACAGAAGCAACTTGATATGTGTTGGTTCAGGCATGTCTTCTACAACCACATCCTGGTTGGGCATCTCATTATACCACTTTTGTATTTCTATAGATGTAACAGAGAAAAGGAGTTTGGGGTATAAAATAATGACTCACCAGCACTGTAGAAGAAAACACAGCTGTAAGATTTCAAAACACAGTTTTGACCAGGGCTCATACTTTATACAAAGACGAATCACTTACAGATGTGGCATGCTTTTAAATGGAGCAAAGACACGGGAAATAGAATTTTCTCTGACAAGATGCAAAGTTTACATTCTAAAACTCCACCAGGATTGTTTGAAGCCATTTGAACAGATTTTGGTTTGGTTTGGTTTGGTTTGGTTTTGCTATCACAGGCTTTTGTGAATGCCCAGTTCTACCCAGATCAGAGACAGAGCCCTACCCCTAGGGTCTCAGTGTGACTGCTGAGGCTTGGGCTGGGATAAAACTGCTTGGCTCTTGGTACCAGCTCAGCTCACACTACTCAACACAGGAGAAAATGACCAATGGAGAGACTGCAAGCTGGGGAGGCAGCACCGAGGAGTTCAGCTGTGAGTCTTGGCAGCCCAGAAAGGGGCGTTTGGAACAGTCACAGCCATTTGGCTGCGCCTTCAGCGGCAAGAGCTGCGGCAGTGTGTGCACAGCAGGCTCAAAGAGCCCCAGGAGTGGTTAGCTGTGAGATAAAGGTAATTAATTAGAGAATCGCCCCGCCCCCAGGCCTTCACTTATTTACAATAAAATGGGTATCAGAGGGAATCTTTACAATTGAAATGTAAAGAATTTTTTAACACAAGGAATGATGTTTAATAGACTTTTAACACTGCTTGACATCTGCCTGGTACCCAGGAAGAGGCGGTCTATTTATCTGTCTCCGGTGGCCTTGACCAAGTTATTCTGGTAGCCCAGATTCTTCTTTGAAATGATAACACCATAACCCTTAAAGCTCGGTTTACTTACAGTGCTGAATTGATGTGGCAAAGCAGCAGCTTGGATACCTGACACTGGGTCAGAGCCCATTACTAACCGGGTTTTCTTTTCTTTTCTTGCTTTCTTTGTTTGTTTGTTTGCTTGCTTGTTTTGTTTTTTCAAGACAGGGTTTCTCTGCATAGCTTTAGCCGTCCTAGAGCTCACTCTGTAGACCAGGCTGACCTCCAACTCATAGAGCTCCACCTGCCTCTGCCTCTCAAGTGCTGGGATTAAAGGCATGTGCAACCAGGCCTGGCTTGTTTTTTTTTTTTTTCTTTTTCAATATTCTGTTTAAAATTCTCTTGACCAAATTGAATTTCTCACCAACCATCCTTTCCTTTTTTAAAATTTTACTTTTATTATTTTAGATAAAGATTCCTTTGAAAAACATTCATCTTTTTCAGATTTTAAAATGTATAGACAATTATTTTAGAAAAAATTTAAAGATAAAAGTATAATGAAGTAAACAAACATCAAAGTGAAAGCTGGCTGAAATGCACGTATCATGCATTTTGTCCTAGTTTTTGTTTATACATTTTGTGTGTGCATCTATATTTTAAAATCAAAACCAGGATGTTCCTATGTAAAATTTTGTTTCTATGGGCCCCAGGGCACCTTAGCCACACAGATGCCATGACAGGCTTAATAAAAATCAGCTAAAAAATGTGCCTGAGTTTTGGGCACATTTCTTGGCAGGCAATACCTGATCCAGGAAAAGCCATAAGCTGATATCCCTCAGAGATGGGCCAGTATCTAAGGGGAAGTCCCTGACATTCCAAACATTCCAACCATTAGCTAAAATTAGATAAGATCAACAGATGTCCCTGAGCCCAACACACACCTATTCCTCTTTTGTCAAGATACCCCTAGAGAAATGTCAGCCAATCAGGGTACCAAACCCTGGAAATCCCTTCACCCCCAGCCTCTACTATGATTAAAAAAAACCTATCCTGTCTGGGCTCTCTGCTCTCACTGCTGCATCAGACAGAGAATCCAAGCTTGAGCTTGAAATAAAGGTTCTTTGCTTTTATATATGGGATTCATTCTCCGTGGTGGTCTTTTGGGAGTCCTTGCAAACTAGGTGTAACAATTTCCAATTAAATATAACCTTGCATCTGTCCTTGAAATGCTAACAGTGTTTCAAAGTTTTAAATAGCCCTGTGCTATAAGCTCATAATCATTTGGATAGTTTCTAATTTTTCTAATTAAAAGTACACTGCAATAACGTTCTTGATTTTTTTATATCTATTTATTTATTTTGTTCAGGGGGGACAATCACATGCCATAGCACACATGTGGAGGTCAGGGGACAACTTTGAAGAGTCAATTCTCTTCTTCTACCATCTGGGTTCCAGGATCAAACCCAGGTTGCAGGCTTGAAGGCAGGTGCCTTTATCCACTGAGTCATCTCACTGGCTCCTTGTTCTTATACAAAACTCTGGATAATTTCTGATTGTTTACTTAAGATAGGTTTCTAAGCTGGGCATTGTGGTGCACTGCTTTAAGCCAACACTCAGGAGATACAGGCAGATGCATCCCTGTGAGTTCAAAGCCAGCCTGATCTACACAGGGTCTCCAGACTAGCTAGGACTATATAGAGACCCTGTCTATAAAAATGAAATAAAATCTTCTAGCTGGATAATTACTGGGTTAAATAATTTAAACAATTTAAAGACCTGTGGTCAAATTTTAAATATTTCTGCTTTAATTCACACAAAGCTTTATATGTATATGTATATTCTTTATATGTCTACATTTACTTATTTATGTTTTTATATTAGGGATATATATTATATGCCCCAAATCATTAGTAAGGTCAGATATTTCTTCTTTTAAATTGTTTCACCAGTGAGCCCCCAGTATCTCCAGGCACTCACTCCCAGTGCTGGGGTTACATGCAGACACGATTATGCCTGGATTTTCATGTGGGTTCCTTGGAGGCAAACTCAAACCCCCACTCAAGCACAACAAGCAGTTACCTACAGCGCCAGCTCCACAGACCACACTTTTTTAACTTTTTAGGTTGTCATGCAAAGTAATATATTTTATTATAGCATTTTATGCACATACATCATTTTACTTCATGCTCATTAATCCTCTGCCTCACTCTCCGCCATCCCCACCCCCTTCTCTGCTGTTTCTGGTCTTCCAGCTCCCCCTCCTGCTTTCCTGCTGCGTGCACTCCATTTCTCTCTTTTCATCCTCCTCTACCCTTAAAATCTCTTCCTCCCTCTATGGTCCCCTTTCTGCTTTCAGTCCCTACATACCCACTTCAACATGCATTGAAATTTATAATCTGAATACGAGAGGTCTTTCTGAGTCTGGTTTATTTTGTTTAACAGACTCTCCAGTTGCATCCATCTTCCTGCAGATGCCACATTTTATTTTTCTTTACACCTAAAAAAAGCTCCAATGTGTAGATGCATCCCACTTTCTTTATCCATTTATCAGTTGCTTGGGCATCAACACTGGTTCTCCTTCATAACTATTGTGATGAGTGCAGCAATAAACGTGATTTACATTCTCACCAGCAATGTACAAGGGTTGATGCTCCCCACGACCTTGCCAACATTTGTGAGTGGACAACTAGTGGGAATTGGTTCTCTTTTTCCACTGTAGGGGTTCCAGGGATTTAAATCGAGTTATCAAGCTTGGCTGCAAGTGCTCTTACCTGCTGAGTCATCTCACTCACCCGAATTTGTTTTCTTGATGACAGTCATTCTAACTGGGGTGTGATGGAATTTGAAAGCAGTTTTTTTTTTTTTTAAAGATTTACTTATTTATTATGTATACAGAAGAGGGTGCCAGATCTCATTACAGATGGTTGTGAGCCACCATGTGGGTGCTGGGAATTGAACTCAGGACCTCTGGAGGAGCAGTCGGTGCTCTTAACCTCTGAGCCATCACTCCAGTCCTTGAAAGCAGTTTTAAATTCTATTTCTCTGGTTGCCAAGGATTCGAACTCCATCTTCAACTTTAATGGTCAATGGTCAGGCATTATTAGTTTTGAATACAGGCTATGGTCCAGACAATCAGGTCTGGTCTTCAGTGCTAGCTCATGGCCTCGCATCCCCAGAATACAACTGGCAAGCCGCCCTTTTCTCCAGGTATCAGTGCTGGCTTGAAGAGGGCAGAATCTGGAGGTCACGTGATGGAAGATAGTTCCCCTCCCCCCCCCCCAATTCCCCAAACTCTATGTACCAGGAACCTCAACCAAAACATTTGTTAAATCCCCGTCTTACTGTGCATCCCAGACTGGCCTGAACCCGCTGAGCTCTGTGATAAAGAGGTGTGTGCTGGCGCCCAGCTTAGCTAAGATGGCTTGAAGTAGGTATTGTCTGTACTGTTCTGCCAGCGGTTTCCACTGCTGTCGTGAACACCCGAGATGAAGCACTGTTTAAAGATGGAAGGTTTACTGTGGCTGGAGCTCATTAGGTTCATTCCATGATGACTACTGGGCTGTAGTAAAGACGACACATCACTGAGAGAGCTTGTGATGGAGGAAGCCTATTTACCTCAAGGGCTGAAGGAAAGACAGAGGGGAAGGATGTGGCCCCTCTGTCCTCTTTAAAAAGAAGCTCCAGTTCCCATTGTGTCATCTCTTCTAAGTTCTACTACCTCCCGTTACAGCCAAACAGGAACAAGCTGTTAACAATGAGACATTCCAGATACAAACTACCACAGTATTAAATTTAGTACTTCACACCAAAGACTCCTTGAGTGAAAGCACCATGGGTCCTTAAGGACCTACCTAAGTTTATACAGACAAAAATAAATTCTTGGGGCCAGAGGAGACAGAGGATAGGGTGCCCAGGTACTAGGAGCCATTCTACATGGCAGCTGAGACAAGTACTAACCCACAGGTGAGTCATCAGGGCGGTCACCCCAGATTCTGAGAGATGGAGGACAGACCAGAGGAGGCCAACCTACGAGGTAGCACAGAGCTGCGGAGCCCAGTGTTTTGCCGGCACACAGAAGCACAGAGGTTCAATTTGACTGACCTATTAAGACTACTAGTGTTCTTTCCCACCTGAGTAAACTGCTACAAAAACCCACCCTAGGCCTGGAAGAAAACGTGGCATTCCTCTGTGGCAAAATTTTGAGCCAAAGGTCTGGAAAGATGGCTCACCAGTTAAGGGCACTTGCTCATGCAGATGACCTGGTTTTGGTTCCCAGAATGTACATGGCAGTTTACATCTATCTGTAACTCCAGTTCTAGGGTATCCAATGCCCTCTTCTGACTCCTGTGGACACCAGGCCCCCACATAGTACACATACATACAGGCAAACATACACACGCACAAAATAAAAACAAATAAATCTAAAAATTGGGGCCAATATCTTTTAACTCAAATTACAGTCTTTGTGTGTGTTTGCTTAGGAAGGAGTGGGTATAGGAGTGGGTGTGGTTGTCTACTGGTCTGGATGTTTGTATATACAACTTGGTTACTTTTGAGGGGGCTTAGGGGTGTTGGTCATTTGTTTCTAATGTTTTAATAGGTTGGTTTCTCTTCACAACTGGTTATTTCATGTAATACTAGTTACTAATTCCACTGCGTTTTCCCTTTTTCCTTTATACACACAATGATTAACATATCAGTACACACAAAGCACTATCAGTTCCTTGTACTGTCTTTAAAAAAAAATTCCCTGTTTAAAAAAAAAAAAAGACGCAGGACCAGATGGATTCATGGCAGAATTCTACTGGACTTTAAAAGAACTAAACCAATGCTTCTCAAATTATTATACAAAATAGTAAAGGCAGCTCTGCCCCTAAACCCTTTTTATGAAGACAGTATTGTCCTAATCCCAAAGCCAGATGATATAGAAGGGAAAAAAGGAAAACTGTATATATATATATATATATATATATATATATATATATATATATATCTATATATATATCTTCTGATGAACATAGATATGAAATCTTTTATGAAGGGCTGGAGGAGATAGGCCAAGCAGTTCTGTGGGCGTCCCTCTACTGCAGGTAGAGAAATGAACTGCGAGAGGCAAGCAGGAAAATTCAGTTTAGCCTGACTTAGTGTTTCCCCTGACAGTTTCAGTGCTTCAGGTTTCATATTAAAGCCTTTGCTGTATTTTGAGTCGATTTCTTTTTTAGAAATATGGATTTTATTTCATGCTTCTAAGCATGGAATGCCGTTTTCCCTGCACTGCTTGGTGAAGATGCTCTTCTTTCCTCTGTTCCATATTTTGTCAAAATCAGGTGGCTGTAACTGTGTGAATTTAAGCCTATGTCCTCCATTCTATCCCATTGATCCAGACATCGGTTGTTCTGTTTGTCTTAATTTACTACCTGGTTTCAGAATTGCTCTTTTTCCATTTTCACCCTTTTATTTTTAAGATAAATAAATAAAATAAATGTCTGGCACTTAGACTCTTTCCACTTCCTGTCTTCTGAGATGTTCCCTGAGCTAAGCGGGGAGGGGTGTAATACAAATGTCCCATTTATGTGTGAGCATGCCACAGACGCTCACTCTCTGTACTCCGATAAGTTGTAGGTTTCTTTGTTAACTTCATTGTACTGCACAAAACACTTCTCCGATGAAGACCAAAACCTACACACATCTGCAGTTACATACTTAGAGGCAATTTAATATTATGCCCATTTACCAAAATAATACTTGTAGGTTCTCCCCTAGGGCCTATGGGCTCCCAAGCCATGGGTGCTTGGCCAGCTTTACCATGTAGGACAATCCTTAAATGCAGAGAGTAGATGAATACCCTCATAACATTCATATTACTATTGCATCTATGAGTATATCTTGCCAGACTTGTAGTTATTAATATAGTTCACAAGATTCACAGCTAGGTAAAGAAAGAGTAAGAGAACAAGGCAAGGAGGATGCTAGGGGGCAGCCACCCAGCTACACAGCCAGCCACGGAGTAAGAGTGAAAGTTAGATACACAGAAGTAAGAAAAGAAAAGGAAAAAGCCCAGAGGCAAAAGGTAGATGGAATAATGGGATAATTTAAAGTTAAGAAAAGCTGACAAGAAACAAGCCAAGCTAAGGCTGAGCATTTATAAGTAAGAATATGGTTCTGGGTGTGATTTATTTGGGAGCTGGGTGATGGGCCCCCAAAGACCAAAGAGCAAAAGAGTAGAATAAACAACCAACAACAGTGTATAGGGTTTGGGGGGTTTTGTTTTTGTTTTGTTTTGTTTTTTGTTGTTATTGTTGTTGTTTTGGTTTTTGGTTTTCAGAAACAGAGTTTCTCTGTGTAACAGCCCTGGGTATTCTGGAACTTGGTCTGTAGCCCAGGCTGGCCTCCGACTCAAGAGATCTGCCTGCTTCTGCCTCTTGAGCACTGGGATTAAAGGTGTGAGTCACCACCACCTGGCTGTTTTTGTTTTTTAATAGCTAAAGCTTTCCGTGTCTAAGTAGTGAAATGAGGAATAAATGGAGAATAGGGCAAGAGGAGTAAACTGAAAGAGGAAAAGTGTTTGAGTTACAGATATGAGCCATAGTAGAGAGACTATTGTAAGTGCAAAGCACTATTGTCAGCTTGACAAAATCTGGAATCACCTAGAGAGGAGCCTCTAGGCACACCTGTGAGTGATTGTCTAGCCTCTGGGAATGCCTTTGAGGGATTATGCTAAGTGTCTTACTGGAGATTGAAAAACTATACTAAAAGTACTTGGCACCATTCATTATGCTTGGGTCTGTATTAAAAGGAGAAAGCCAGCTGAGCTCAAGCATCTGTGCTGTCTGCTTCCTGACTGTGGACACAATATGATCAGCTGCTTCTAGCTCCTTCTGCCTTGACTGGACTGTCATGATGACCTGTGTTACCCTTGGACTGTATACAGTGACCTGAGGAAGGTGAGGCGTAACAGGCATCCAGCTGTTCGCTGTCCTACCTTGACATCACTGGGGATAGAGGATAGTAGGGAGCCTGAGCTACAAAACAATCTTCACTGAATGTTTAGCCTGACTAACATGATGTTACCAATTAACATTCTCAATTCATGAACATGACATCATTTTACACTTCTTAGATTTCCCTTTATTTCCTTTGAAAATGTTCTCACATTTTTCTCTGTTCCAGTTCTGCTGATTGTTGAAATTTACAATTATGTACATTTTATTGCTGACATTTGAGGTTTGGTATCATTTCTAGATATCTCACTGCTGGCATGTAAACGAGATATTGTCTCGTATCTTTGTCCTACGTGTTCACCGGAATTCATGATATTTCCTGAATTCCTCAGGCTTTCTGCATAATGGCAGGCAAACTGTGACATGTGAGTGAGTGGACATGCCCTTTGCCTTTAATTTCCTTCATTTTTCAATCAAGTCACTCCACTGCCAACCCTCTGAGCCGCCAAGGGTCACTTAAAGTATATGGGGAATGTTGAAAGGACCAGAAGATGTCCAAGTTGTTGCCAAGACTGTAGGTTGCTCTCCACAAACTGACTGCAAGGCCCCATTGCTGAAAACACCACCCACACAACTCATTGAACATGGAGATGTTGAGCTGGTGCCCACATAGAGCTTTCGCTCTTACATGCTAGGGAGAACAACAGAAACACCAACCTGAGCACAAACCCTTTGATCTACAGCAGTGTCCTGCCTGCAAGCTATGCGAGTGCAGTGGTGGCACAAAGTCTAGGGAGTAACCAATGAATATCTGATTTGACTGGCGGCCCAATCCACGAGATGGGACCCATACTTGACACTGCGTGGGTAGTTAAGAACCCAAGACAAGATAGCCCAGGGATTTAGGGTAAAACCAAACTCTACTGTTCTAAAGAAAAAAACAAGGAGCAATAAAATGACTCCTACTGTAGCTAGAGTTTTCCTGCCTGGCCCATGGTCAGGACAAATTTCTCTCACCCGCCAGTCCCACAGCCGCTCAGACCCAACCAAGTAAACACAGAGACTTATATTACTTACAAACTGTATGGCCGTGGCAGGCTTCTTGTTAACTGTTTTTATAGCTTAAATTAATCCATTTCTATAAATCTATACCTTGCCACATGGCTCGTGGCTTACCGGCATCTTCACATGCTGTTTGTCATGGTGGCGGCTGGCAGTGACTCCTCAGCCTTCCACTTCCCAGAATTCTCTCCTCCTTGTCCCGCCTATACTTCTTCTGCCTGACCACTGGCCAATCAGTGTTTCATTCATTGACCAATAAGCAACATGTTTGACATACAGACCATCCCACAGCACTCCTACTATACTCATAGATCAGTGCCTTTCTTAGCTACCATGAGAGAAGCTTCCCCCTTCAGCATATGGGAACACACAGGGACCCACAGCCAGACATCATGCAGAGTGAGAGACCTAAGAACACTCAGTCCTAAACGGGATGTCTCCATCACATCCACCCGCCCCTCAAGGGCTCAGGGTTCCCCTTGGAAGAGGAGATAGAAAGAGTGTAAGGGCCAGAGGGGGTGAAGAGCACCAAGGAAACAAGGCCCTCTAAATCAACATGATTTACACACATATGAATGTACAGAGACTGAGGCAACATGCACAGGGCCTACCTGGTTCTGCACCAGAAGGGATTCTAGAGCTGCAAGTGAACACATGCCCCCATCTTTAACCCAGAAGCAACTGGTATCAATTTGTAATTGATAACTACTTGCAAATGAAAAATTAGTTTCCTCCAAGAGGGTCTCAATGGGAAAACAAACTACTCTTAAGGATAGACTGCATGCCCAGCAGTAGATGGCCAACAGAAAATGGACCGAAAGGTATCTTTGGAGGTTTCTTGTCTCATAATGTCATGTCAGGGTTCTTCCTTCTTCTTCTTCTCCTCCTTCTTCTCCTCCTCCTCCTTTTCCTTCTCCTCCTCCACTCTTAAATTTCTCCTTTTTAAATTTTTCTTATTATATTTTTGTTTCTATTTTTTTCTTCTCTTTTTTTACCCTATAGGTCCTTTATGTATATATTATGGCTTCCAGTTTAGTGTTTTTATGGGATATCTGAGGTGTGAACCTGTAGTCTCTGTTTCTTGTGACTACTTAGGCTCTTTTCCTTCTGTTTGCTTTGTCCCATTCCGATGTGTTAATTTTTGTTTGAGCTTATTATATTTTGTTTTATTATATTTCATTTTATTATTATCCCATAGATGCCTGCTTGTTTTCTAATGAGAGACAGAAAGGGGGTGGATTAGGATGGAAGGGGAGTGGGGGAGGAGCTGGGAGAAGTAGAAGGAGGAGAAACCAAAATCAAGATATATTGTGTGAGGGGGGGAAAATCTAATTTCTATAAAAGGGAAAAAAATTAAAAAGAAAGAAGCAGAAAATAAAACTTATATCTTTTTGAGAGGAAGGATGAATAGTGCTAAGGACTGCGGGGATGACTGTGAGAGGCCACAGAACTGGCACTGTCTTCAAAGCAGACAGAAAATGGGTTACCAAAGAAAGAATGGGTCTGGTGCAGCCACTTCTGCAGGAGGCAGACGCACTGCAGCCAGAGCCAGAGGTATAAAAGGTGTGTTGTGTCTGCTGACACATTGAGACACACAGGATCCACAGCAGCCAGCAGGCTGGACCACTGCTGCCACATCTGGCTCCAACTGCACACATGTCACAGAACCTTCAGGTGGTGTCTGTGCTCTCCGGCTCTGGTGCACAAGCTGGTTCTGACTCCAGAGTAGCTGGCTTCACTGCTGGTTAACACACTTCAAAATCTGGATCTGCCAATGTGCAGCTTCCCAGATCTAAGGATGGAGACAGATGTGCTGTTCGTGTGGGCATCTCTAGAAGGGGAAGTGGAGATGCAGGAAAAGACAAGATGCCCAGAATGAGACCACCTTTTCAGCCTTTGCAAAGACAGAGGAGACCACGTCTGCTGGGAATCCCACCCTATCCAGACTCTAATGGAGGACAGCTGGGCAAACCTGTCTGGCATGGGATGGATGAAGCTGGAGTCTCATAGAGGCCAGCTCAGCATCTCCAGGCTCCCCTCTGCTTCTCAGGTATCCAAGACCCCACCCACAATGCTGTTTCCCTTCCTTTGCAGGAGAAGCCCAACCCCTCAGCCCTCCAGTGGAAATGACAGTGGAAATCTCAGAGTTGCTCAGCCAACCAACTACAGCCCCTCAAATATTCCCATTTGAGATGGAAGCCCTTCCTTGCCCCATGACCCACAACCTACCTACTTCTATACTTAGTCATAGTCCTCAAAGATGGCAAGAATAGCAGAATTTATAGGTAGAAGCCAGGATAGTGCCATCCCAAAGGTCCTGCCTCCTCCACTTGTCAAGACGTCTAGTGGGCTGGCTGACACCCAGGGTGAAATGTAAGACTGAGAGTCTTGGAAGTTTGTCTGCTCCCTAGATCAAAGACTACACACCTAGGAATGTGCCTACACATAGTAGGTGCTTCATGCATGAGTACACAGTAGGTGAACCCAACTGGCTCCTTTCCAAATACTCCTCAGTGGTTTTCAAACTGAGGTTTGATCGTTTGTTTTTCCAAACATGTGCAATAAAGATAGCAAGCTGACTTAGAAATGCAGATTGGCACGTGTATTGGTTGAAAATACATTTCCAGACCACGGGGATGACAATAAATGTATTGCAGTCGAGAGACCAAGCCTGGCTAGCCTGTAGCTTCTGCCTAAATTTAAAGCACCATCAGCATGGGCCTTTCCCAGCGGTTCTGAGCGTGAAGCCTGGATTTGAAGTGGGCTTCCTTCCCTCTGAGGATGACTGAACCCTCACTGTGGACTCAGCAGTGTGCTCGCTCCTGCAGGAGCAGCTGCTTTAACTCTTTAAATAGTGTTTACTTATCTGTGTGTGCATGTGCACACACGTGTGGGGAGGTTAGAGGAACGTGCAAAGATAGGTTCTCTTGATCATGTGGGTCGCAGGGGTGTCAGGCGTAGAAGCAACCACTTTTCCCTTGGTCCCTTTAAGGATCCCTCAGTAAGGAGAAACGGCCCCAATGGCTTCTCTTTTTTCTGGCAAAAGCAAGTAGAAGCGAAGGCTGGTGGGTCAGAAACACAGGACGGTAATGGCAACAATGTGCCTATTTCGGGAAGATGGCAACAATGTGCGTGTTTCGGGGAGATGGCAACAATGTGCGTGTTTCGGGGAGAGGCAGCAAGCGGGCACAGCCACCTGGGCTGTAAGTGTGCTTGGAAAATTCCTCCAAAGTGACCAGACTTCCTGATTTTCCCTGTATTTAAAGAGAATATATGTATGTAAAATGATTCACTTCCCTAATTTTTCAACCTGTTCTGCCAGAATAATTACTGAGATGTTCTGAGTTGTTTTGCTTTTGTGCTGTGCTGGGATAAGCTCCAGGGCTCTATGCATGGTAGGCAAGTGCTGTACCACTGAGCTACATTTGGGAGCCAATGCAAAAATTAAGAGCACGAGTCTTAAAAATGTCCTGGATTGCTGGGCAGTGGTACATGCCTTTAATCCCAGCATTCAGGAGGTAGAGGCAGGCAGATCTCTGAGTTCAAGGCCAGCCTGGTCTATACAGAGAGTTCCAGAACGGCCAGGGCTACATAGAGAAACTCTGTCTCGAAAAATAAAAAAATGTCCTGGATTTTCCTGTACATCATCTGGTCACACTGTCTTAGTTAGGGTTTCTATTGTTGTGAAGAGACACCATGATCCCGGCAACTCTTATAAAGGAAAACATTTAATTAAGGTGGCTTACAGTCTCAGAGAGCTAGTCCATTATCATCATAGTGGGACATGGTGATGTGCAGTCAGACATGGTGCTGGAGGAGCTAAGAGCTCTACATCTTGACCCACAGGCAGTGAACTGTCTGCCACACTGAGTGTGGCTTGAGCATAGGAGATCTCAATGCCCACCCCCACAGTGACTAACTAACTCCATCAAGGCCATACCTGCTCCAACAAGACCACACCTCCTAACAGTGCCACTCCCTTTGGGGGGCATTTCCCTTCAAAGCACCACACTGTCCTTGTCACCATCCTGCACTAGTTTGGCACTCCACCTCTTCTCTAATGCCTCATCTCCTTCGCTCTCCATCATCCTATATCTCCCCCTACCCAGTGTCCTTTCCATGTGTGTCAAGGGGCCCATGCTCCACAGTCATTTACTGTTCATACTCTTGCCCATCCACTTATTTGTCCAAATAAGCGTGGTCAATGACCAGCAAGCAAATGAGCAACCTGACTAGTTACATCTGTACCCATGTGTGACTTCACAAGTAATCCAGAACTGTAAGGACGAGTTTCTAACACCCCTTGAAAACATCCCCTGCCCTTTATCAAAGTAAAGAGCAATTGTGTTAATTATGTAATCGCTCCTGTCTGGGTTATTTTTGTGGCTGCTATTACATACGCTTGTTCAGTTATGTAATAGTGATCGCTGGCTTGGCATCCTTTATTCTGAAAGTTTGCCAACACAAAAAGAAGTTGAGGGAAAGACAGTGGGGGAGGGCCTTAGGGAACGGGGCTGTAAACAGTTGGCATGCTCATTATTACACATTTCTGCCTTCCAAATGGTTTATGCTATGTTTATCATTGAAAGAAAATGAATACAATAAATGAAATTGATTCTTTGAAAGATATTTTAGACTGTAATTATTTTATCAATAAGAAAATCC
>CABHPR010099111.1:5212-17560 GCA_902168415.1 Peromyscus melanophrys
TTTCTGCCTCCAGTCTATCATCTCATGCTTAGGATACAGTCTTTCTGGTTGCCTTCCAAGCCTGCTTCACAGATGTTGCCCTGAAATGGTGTTTTTCTTACTGGATTTGAGTTAAGGCTGCATTTTCTTATTCCCTATATTTTTTCTTTCTGTTATTTACCCTGGTTTTGTAAGAGTACATCTTTAAACCAGGCGTAGTGGCACACACCTTTAATCCCAGCACTCAGGAGACAGGAGCAGGTGGATCTTTGTGAGTCCGAGGCCATCCTGGTCTACAAAGCAAGTTCCAGGACAGCCAGGAATGTTATACAGGGAGACCTTGTCTCGAAAACCAAACCAAACAAAATAGTGCATCTTTAATAACATACTCAGAAAGAATAAATGCTCTTTGTGTCTTTACTTTTTTTTTTCAGACAAGTTTTCTCTGTGTAGCTCTGACAGTCTTAGAACTCACTCTGTAGCCCAGGCTGTCCTCAAACTCACAGAGATCCACCTGCCTTTGCCTCTGGAGTGCTGGGATTAAAGGCGTGCGCCACCAATGCCCGGCTGTGTCTTTATATTTTAGAAAATAATCTTTTGTACTCAACTTGATTAATAATGTGGTTGAATTTTAAATTCTAAGTTCAAGCTGTAGTACTGTCACCAAGAAATTTGTGGTCCCTCTTTTAGTTTTTTTGTTTGGTTGTTTGGTTGGATGATTTTTTTTTCAAGACAGGGTTTCTCTGTGTAACAGTTCTGACTGTCCTGGAACTCGCTCTGTAGACCAGGCTGGTCTTGAACTCACAGAGATCACCTGGCTCTGCCTCCCGAGTGCTGGGATTAAAGGCGTGCACCACTGCTGCCCAGCTTAAATAAGTTTTTATTAATAAGTTTTGTTCTTTGATAATTTCACAGGTGTATAGAATGCATTCTGGTTTCTCTCCCCAGCCTCTCTTATACCCTTCCCGCCTCTGCCATCTCTCCACTCTTCCTTACAAATCTCTTTCCCATATTTACTAGTTTTTGCTTTATTTTGTGTCCCACAAAGTTGAAATGACCCAGGCTTTGGAACCAACCATCAGAACATGGTGGGCTCACCACTGTGTATACAACTGGATTCTGGGCCTCACCCCTTCCCAGAGTCTCTTAGTTGCCAAAAGATCAGCTCTAGGTGGCAGGGACCTAAGTGTCACCTCCCCTTCCGTAGCTGATTGTTAGAAAGGCTCTGCTTGTGCGGGCCCAGAGCCAGGAGGCATAGCTGGTGTGAATTCATGATTGCTATGGCTGGGACAGGACAGGCACCAAAGCTACACAGAGAAACCCTGTCTCGGAAAACCAAAAAGAAGGAGGAGGAGGAGGAGGAGGAGGAGGAGGAGGAGGAGGAGGAGGAGAAGGAGAAGACATTTCTTAGCCCTTCTCCCTGTCTTCTGGGGTTTCCTCTTTATCGTCATCGTCACGTGTGTGTGTGTGTGTGTGTGTGTGTGTATGTGTGTGTGTGCGCGCGCGCGCTTGCTTGAGGCATGTATTTGCCTGCATGCTTCATCACATACATGGCAGCAAGAACGACTTTGTGGGGTTGCTTTTCTACTTTCATCTTTATATGACTTCTGAGGATCAAACTCAGGTTGCCAGGCTTACATGACAAGGTCCCCTGCCCACTGAGCCATCTTGCTGGTCCTATGGTTTTTTTTGTGAGTTCTTAATCTTGTTAAAATCATTTTAAATGGACTCAGAAGGAAGCTCGAGGACTGTTTTACTAGAGTTTGAAAGCAAAACAACAGATGAAGCAAGCTATAAGTCTTGGCAGCTTCTGGGGGAGGGGGAGTTTCAGAAAGGAGAGTCTTATATATTTTGAGTTAGGATCCAGGAAAGCCAGCACGTTAGAGCATGCTTAGGCTTTTGGCTGGTATCCATAAGAGATAGAAAGAAGGAAAACAGGCTGGAAAGACAGATCAGCAGTTAAGAGCACTGGCTGCTCTTCCAGAGGTCCTGAGTTCAATTCCCAGCAACCACATGGTGGCTCACAACCATCTGTAATGAGATCTGGTGCCCTTTTCTGGCAAAAAGTCAATAGAGCACTCATATACATAAAATACATAAATCTTAAAAGAAAAGAAAGAAAGAAAAGTTGTGCTTCTTTTTAGTTAGAACTCAGAAAGGCAGACGGGCTTAGCAATGCCATGTGACAAGAAGCCCTGTAAGCAACTGTATCAAGAGAGGGGCTTCTGGGAAATGTCATTAAGGAAGGTAATTTTTCCTCCCATCTCCCTAGCTTGTCTTCAGGTGAATGAGCTTTCTTGTGGGACAGTCTCTTGGACAGTTGATTGACAGGCCCCCCTAGATTAACACTTAAGGGCGGAGGCAATGATATAGTATGTTCTTATCTTTGGAGCAGAGACAGAACTCAGTTTCCATTTTTTTTTTAAACAGGAGGAAGTCACTTTCCCTTAATGGGCCTCAACAAAGCTCCAATACCTTCATCTATTTGTATGGTATTTTACTTTATTTTTTAATTTATTAAAATTTTTTTCATTTTACATTCCAACTACAGTTCCCCCTCCCATCCCTCCTCTTACTTCTCCTCCCCCCCCCCCCCCCCCCCCCATCCACTCCTCCAAAAGAGTAAGGCCTCCCTTGGAGAGAGGCCTCCCTTGGAGAGTCAACATAGGCTGGTATACCAAGTTGGGGCAGGACCAAGGGCCCCCCCCACCTCTCATCAATGGTGAGCAAGGTGTCCCACCGTAGGGAATGGGCTCCAGAAAACCAGTTCATGCACCAGGGATGGATACTGATTCCACTGCCAGGGTCCCCTCAAACAGACCCAGCTACACAACTATCTCCCACATGCAGAGGGCCTAGTTTGGTCCCATGCCGGCTCCACAGCTGTTGGTCTAGAGTTCATGAGTTCCCACAAGGTCTACCTCAAGACTCAATGATACCACTCTTGGGCATATACCCAAAGGATGAGCATACCACAAGGACACTTGCTCAACTGTGTTCATTGTATGGTATTTTAAATCCTAAGAAGGGACGATTGTGACTCTTCCCCTTCTGCTGTTACCAGGGAAACGGGAGGTGGGGTCTAAAGCAGATCATGGAAGAGTGATCCATCTTCACTTTAATGGCTTCTAAATCTGCTAATCTCCTAATCCTGGTAACATTCTTCTCCACCAAGAGTCAAGACCCAAAATCATTTAAGGGATGGGCTGAAATTGGGACACAGAGGGCTTAGGAGTAGCAGTTCTCAACCTTCCTGATGCTGTGACCCTTTAATACAGTTCCTCATGTTGGGGTGACCCACAGTCTTAAAACTATTTTTGTTGCTACTTCATAACTGTAATCTCGCTACTGTTATGAATTGTAGTGTAAATAGCTGTGTTTTTTTATGGTCTTAGGTGACCCCAGTGAAAGGGTCATTCAACTCCCAAAAGAGTCTCAACCCACAGGTTGAGAACCACTGACTTAGGATCTCCACTCTGGCTGACTTTTACTCCTTGGACGGTGATCAAGGAGTTACATTGCAGCAGGACCACCAGATTAAAAGACATAAAATTAAGACAGCTGTTGAGTACACAAGTGTGGTGGTTTGGAAGAAAATGGCCTGAACAGAGTGGCACTATTAGGAGGTGTGGCTTTGTTAGAGTAAGTATGGCCTTGTTGGAGAAGTGTGTCACTGTGGGTGGAGGCAGGCTTTGAGGTCTCGTATATGCTCAAACCACACTGTGTCTCAGTTCACCTCCTGTTGCCTTTGGATCAAGATGTAAGGATTCTCAACTCCAACACCATGTCTGCCTGCATGCTGCCTTGCTTCCCGCCATGATGATAATGGACTAAAACTCTGAACTGTAAGAGAGCCACCCCAATTAACTGTTTTCCTTTATAAGAGCTGCCATGGTCATGATGTCTCCTCACAGCAATAGAAACCCTAACTAAGACAACTAAGGTTCAAAGATTAGTAGCATAACTACTAAGATTATAATAGATATAGCCCATTTCCACCATGAAAATCCAGATAGCCAGTTCTGAAGTTCTTCAAAGGGATGAATGTCTACACTGGAGTTTTGGTCACACTCACACAGCTTCTGGGCAACTGTGTAAAAGGAGAAGAAAGATAACAAGTGGCCAGACCACAAACTAGACACCACCAACACTTCTGGCATTTCAGGCCTGTGGCCAGAACAGAACAAAGATATTTTGGGCTTCTGGCCAAGGATAAGAATGGTACTGCTTGTCTGCTGTAAAACTGCCTGTTTCCACAAGCATAGCTTTTTACTCTGGGCATGCATGATCATCCTATTACTACCATGGAGCAGAGGGTAACCTGGGACCCACAGTCATGGCTGACATAAACAGAGCAAATACTGTGATCGCTAGGTCTGTGGTAAAGGTAATGGCCTTTTAACACTCCCATCCTGCCTCCTAGCTGCATGTGAGTGGGAGAAGGGAGTGCTAGAGTAGACAGGCAGAAGATTAAAGGCAGGGGGCCATGACGTCGCTTTCTTGATGTCATCACTCATGATGAGGGGAGACTTTTCAGTGAGGTAGCTGTTTTTGAGTCACCTACACCCCGGTAAGTAATCCACCACCCACTCTCCTTTAAGTAGCCCCAATGAACTCACTGGTTCACCAAGTTGGACATCTGTGAGACTGTTACTCTGGTCTGTCATTGGTGCCCTGTAGGAGGGGAACAGACATCTGTTCATGTCTCCCTAGGAAAAGTATTGCAGCTGCTCAGAAGGATTTCCCTCACAGCTTTAAAATATTCTAACATCCAATTTTGCTAGTGAGAATTCTGATTTTTGTTCTTCTTTTTTGTTGTGCTGAGTTGAACCCAGGGCCTTGGGCATACACCAGACAGGAACTCTACTACTGAGCCATATATATACCCGGCCCTTAATTTTTGTTTCGTTAGGGGTAATCAACTTCTTAATTTCTGAATGTAGTTACAGTTTCCTCTTCCTGATTTAAAAACATTTTTTAAAGATTTATTTATTTATTACGTATACAGTGTTCTGCCTGCTTGTATACCTGCACACCAGAAGAGGGCACCAGATCTCACTACAGATGGTTGTGAGCCACCATGTGGTTGCTGGGAAATGAACTTAGGACCTTTGGAAGCCATCTCTCCAGCCCATAAAAACATTTTTGTTTTCTTTCTTTCATTCATTCACTCACTCACTCACTCACTCACTCACTCACTCGTTTGTTTGTTTGTTTGTTTATGTATTTATGTATGTATGTATGTATGTCTGCCTGACTGCCTGTCTGCCTGTCTGTCTGTACACCTGTTTGTATGGGTGTCTGTGGAGGCCAAAAGAGAGTGTCAGTTGGAGCTGGAGTTACAGGCATTTGTGAGCTGCCTGAGGGGTACTGGGATCTAAACTCTTACAAATTAGCAGTAAGCTTTTTTTTTTTTTTGTGGATTTCACATCATGGATCCTGATGCCATTCATCTCCCCATCCCTTCATATCTGCCCTCTGCCCTTGCAACCTCCCCCCAAAAATAAAATTTAAAAGAAAAAAAAAACAAAAACAACCAAACAAAAATGAAACAAAACAAAAATATCTCAGCATGGAAGCTGTAGTGTGGCCCAGTGAGTCACACAGTGTACCCTTTAGTCCATACATCTTTTAAGTGTTCATTGCTATGAGTCATTGGTCTGGCTCGAAGCCTCTGGCTTCCGCTACACTATTGATAATAGGCTCTCCCTGGGGCTCCTCTTGAATATCCTGTTATTATCCTATGTCATGGGGATCCTGTAACTTTGGATCTGCAGGGCTGGCCCCTTCACATGCTCCAGCAGTTCATATTCGCTGGATGTTGGGGTGGGCTACCTCGTAGACCTGGTTCTGGGCCTGGGTGGTAGCTGGATTGGTCAGCCCACCAGCTCTCCCTCATCATCACTACCTGGCTAGTTCACCCAATGCAGTCCAAAGCAAGGAGCAGGACCAGTTCTCCTGTTCTCATGCCCTTAAGGGCCAGGTCACCCTCACCCACACCACCAGGGCCTGCTCTACTGTTTTGCCCAGGAGAGGTGCAGGGCTTGAGCAGCAAGCATTCTTAACTCTAAGGCATGTCTCCAGCCCTTAAAACTATTTTAAAATTGACTTTTAAGTTAGTATATAACATGACGGGTTTCAACAGTGCATCTTCATACACGTAAGTTTGTAATTATCCTTTGTTCTGATTTATCCCCTTCCCAGCGCTAGTCCCCATCTTCCCTATCTCCCCTGGCTTTCCTTGCCCTTTCCTCTGCCTCATCTGTCCCTTAAGATAGCTTCTTCCTCTCCCATGATTTCTAATTTCAGGACACACACACACACACACACACACACACACACACACACAAACACACACAGAGACCAATCCAAGTTCTGCATGTGAAAGAACAGATATGTTCATCTTTCTGAGTTCCACTATTTACCTGCAAATATCATGATTTCCTTTTTCTCTATAGCTAAGTAAAATTCCATTGTGAATATGTACTACATTTTCTTTATCCATTCATCTGTGGATAGGCATTGAAGCTGCTTCCATTTCCTGGCTATCACGAACCGTGTGACTCACTGGTAGTATAATATATAGTATCTGCATATGGGTCATTTATCTCCCTGTTAGCTTACTAGGCCCTAATACTAGTCTCCTTTCTAAAGTCTCTAGTCTCTCTGTGGTTAATTCTCCTTACCCTGTCCTTCTTTCCATGACGCTGTTTACCACTATATATCTGGTGGTCTGTTACTTTATATTTAAAAATGAAAGAACTGGGCTTTGTGACACAGGCTTGTGATCCGAGCACTCAGAATGCTGAAGAAGGAACATTCTGAGTTCAAAACCAGCCTGGACTACTGAGTAAGACCCTATCTAAAGAAAGAAAGAGAGGAAGGGAGGGAGGGAGGGTGGGAGGGAGGGAGGGAGGGAGGGAGGGAGGGAAGAAGTTTCATCATTTTATGCCTGGAGATCTATTTGTTTGCTGGGTCTCTCCCTGAATAGGAAGTCTAATGAAGATGGTTGCATAACAGGTCAGGGCTTGTGCCAAGTAACTTCTCCTTTGACTTAGTTTACGAAGCTGCTGCGTTTGGGCAGGAGCTCCCCTGTTCCTAAAATTCCTTCCCTACCACCTCCTGTGGTCCCAACAGCAAACTGAGGTATGATTCTACCAGAGTTCACTCGGGGGGAACCAATGTGTCTAGTGGGCTTCCTTCCATAGGCAAGAGATTACTTAGAGGAGGGTGGAGCTCCATTGCCCCAAACAAGCTACACTGGGAAGTCTACCTATTAGGAATGATTGCTTTCCCATAGCCACATAGGCCTCTCCCCTAGTTCTACTCCACCTACCTCCTCCAGCCCATCCCCCAAGACCTAGAGACCAGTGCAATAAGGGCAGAACTGCATAGAGCTGGTTGGGAGGAGTGACTGGATATTCAGGTGAGGGTCCCATGACCCACTCTACCCCTTCCTTCCAAGGGAAGGTAAACAGTCAACTGGACCAGCTATGATCTTTTGAGAGCAGGCCCAGCAGAACGCCTGAAGATGATGGCAATTTGGATAGTGTAGGCAGAAGTTTCCTTTCCCGACTACCTGTTCTCAAATAACTGACTTGGAGACTTGATATTAATTATAAATGCTCAACTGATAGCTCAGGTTTTTTACTACCTAACTCTTATATATAAATTAACCCATATTTCTTTTTTTTAAATATTTAATTATTATGTATACAGTGTTCTGCCTGCATGTGTCCCTGCAGGTCAGAAGAGGGCACCAGATCTCATTACAGGAGGTTGTGAACTACCATGTGGTTGCCGGGAATTGAACTCAGGACATCTGGAAGAGCAGATGGGGCCTGGAGCTATCTCTCCAGGCCCCATATTTCTTATCTATGTTTTGCCATGTGGCTCATGACTGGTTACCTCATTTTCTACAGTCTTGCTTCCTCAGCGGCTGGCTGGCATCTCCTCTGACTCCGACCTTCTTCTTTCCATCATTCTCCTAATTCGGTTGTCCAGCCTAGAATTCCTGCCTGGCTACCAATCAGCGTTTTCTTAAACCAATTCGTGTGACAAATCTTTATACAGTGTACAAGAGGATTATTCCACAGCAGGATAGTCCTGTACAATACCCCCAAATGTCACATTAGCTGTGGGACATTAACACCTGCGCTGCCTTAGCTTTTCCTAGGACCTCCAGGTGACTTTTACTTTTTTTTTTTTTTTTTTTTTTTGGTTTTTCAAGACAGGGTTTCTCTGTGTAGCTTTGTGCCTTTCCTGGATCTCGCTCTGTAGACCAGGCTGGCCTCGAACTCATAGAGATCCGCCTGCCTCTTCCTCCCTAGTGCTGAGATTAAAGGCGTGTGCTACTACTGCCCAGCTTTTTACTTTTATTTTTAACATGGTCTTGTTATGTAGCCCAGGCAGGTCACAACTTGGGGGCTGTCCGCCTTTGCCTCCCAAGTGTGTGCTACCATGCCCAGTTTATTCTTTTTTTAAAGCTAGGAAGTGTTAACTTGGTTCACTATGGGAAGTATGTGGATAGTGCCGCGCGCGCACTGGAGCCAATAGCATTTGTTTCATGGGCAGGATTTCACTTCCTACTTTCCAGACTCCCTTTATTTGACCTTGAGTACTTGCCAGCTCTGAAGTGGCAGCCTCTCTGGGATTTTTCCAGACGTACTGACCCATCCATTCTGTTTCATCAGCTGATGTATTTCCAATCTTCCCGAAGTTTGTTAAGTCCATTTTCTTCTTAAGGGCTTATTCCTTTATTAGCATTTTAATGGGATGCTGGAGGAGACATAGATAAGCACATACCTTCAGTCAGGCATCTTCAATTAGAACTCTTGTATCTTTATAAAAGCAGAATGGGAGACTTCTGCATGGGTGTAATATAGTTCATCAAATGTCAAAGTAATGGACATTTGGGTTACTTTCAGTTTTTCACTCTTCAAGGAATAATGCAGTGGACCTCTTGTAGATAAATCTTTGGACACTTGAGCAACTATTTTTGTAGGATAGGTACATAGAAATAAAACTGGTAGATCTCACCAAATCGCATTCTTAAAGCATTGATCCATTTTTTTTTTTTACTCCAACCAGCAATGAATGGGGCTATCTCCTTCTTTACATCTTCCCAACACTGTAAAAAAAAGTAATCTTGCTATATCTTTGCCAACAAATTGCCAAAAGATCTGCTTTTTCATTGTTTTAGTCCGTGTTTCTCAAGTACAATCGAGGTTGAAAATTTTTCCATTAACCAGTTTCTTCTGTGAGTTGACATTCGTCTTTTTCTAGTAAGCGCTCTTGGGGCTAGAGAAATGTCTCAGAGGTTAAGAGTACTTGCTGCTCTCATTGAGGACCTGAGTTCAATTCTCAGCTCCCACATCAGGTGGCTCACAATCACCTGTAACCCCATCTCCAGGGGATCTAACACCTTTTTCTGGCCTCCTCCGACACCTGCACAGATGTGCACACATACATACAGACATGTACACCTAAATAAAAATAATTTTGAAAACTAATAGGAGCTCTTTTTACATTACTTATCACAATTCTGACTCTGGATTTATTTCACTAATAACCTTTGAAGCCAGATATGGCAGAGCATACCTATAATCCCAGGGATTTTAGGGAGGCCCCCTGGGGTCCAAGGTTGGTCTGGACAGTGTAGCAATATCTTGTCTCAAAATGATGAAGAAATAAGTGTGTGTAGAACATATAGGGTGAAACAAAACTAAGAACATTGTTGTCTCTTCCTCCAGCATCTAGAGACAGGATCTTGCTATCTAATAGCCTAGGCTTACCTGGAACTGGCTGTACGCCTGCTCCAGCCTCCCTAATGCTAGGATTAGTGGCATGTGCCACCATCCTGGCTTCTTTTTGTCTTTGTTTGTTTGGTTTGGTTTTTTGAGACAGGGTTTCTCTGTGTAACAACTCTGGCTGTCCTGGAACTTACTTTGTAGACCAGGCTGGCCTTGAACTCACAGAGATCCACCTGCCTCTGTCTCCCAAATCCAGGGATTAAAGGTGTGCGCCGCCGCCGCCGCCGCCGCCGCCGCCGCCGCCGCCGCCGCCGCCACCACCACCACCCAGCCAATCCTGGCTTCTAAGTGAGCTTCTTTACTATATGACTTTAGTCTTTAATGTAACAATGCATATTATGAAAAAGTGAATTTAGCATACAACATTTCTCAAATTAGTCTGATCATGAAATAATTTCTCTTGGATTATTTTGAGGAACTAATGCTGAGAGACATTTCTACTGGTCTACCCAGTTCTATCTAATAATAAACTCACTGAGTCTGGGGCCTGTGTCTGTCTCATTCACCCAGTATCCGATACCTTCCATATAGTAAACACTCAGCAAATATTTGTTGAATAATGTGTTAATAACTAATGAATTAGCATTTTTCTTAGTGTGGTACTCTCTTAGACATGGGGCTGGAGAGATGGTTCAGCAGTTGGGAGCACTGGCTGCTCTTGCAGAGGACCTAGGTTAGATTCCTAGCACTCCCATGGTGACTCCCAATCATTTGTAACTCCAGTCCCAGGGGCATCCAGTGCCTTCTTCTGGACCCCTTAGGCACTGCACGCACATGGTGCAAAGACAGACAGGCAAAACACCTATATACTTTTCTTTTTTTCGAGACAGGGTTTCTCTGTGTATCCTGTCCTAAAACTCACTTTGTAGACGAGGCTGGTCTCGAACTCACAGAGATCTGCCTGCCCCTGCTTCCCAAGTTCTGGGATTAAAGGTATGTGCCACCACCACCTGGCAGCACAGAATTTTTTAATGAGGTAAAACACCATGTGGTCTTACAGTATTTCATCTAATTTGAAACAGTGAGTAGAAAGTTCACCCTCATTTTATGTACCACTACAGAAGAACAAGTTACTGCCAATCAAATGATCACAGTAGACAGTTTTATCATTTAGAATTTATACTTTATAGGTGTTGAAGGTTATATTTTCTTAATTAAGACTATTATTATTACTGCATGTGTATGTGATGTGCATGTGTGGGTGTGGGTACCACAGCATGCACATGGAAGTCAGCTTATGGGGGTTGGTTCTCTCCTATCATGTGGGTTCTAGGGATAGACTCACATCACAAGACTCGCATGGCAAGTGCCTTTACCCACTGAGCTCTCTTGCTAGCCTAAGGATTTTTTTCTTTTTTAAAAATATATCTATTTTATATGTATGGGTGTTTTGCCTGCGTGTATATCTATGCACCAAATGCACGCCTAGTGCCCAAGGAGGCCAGAAGAGGGCCTACCCCTGGGACCAGAGTTACAGGTGCCTGTGAGCTGCCATGTGGGTGCTGGGAATCGAACTTAGGTCCTTTGGAAGAGCATCCAGTACTCTTAACCACTGAGCCATCTCTCCAGAGTTTCTTTAAGACTCACTTAGAAAAGAATATGTATGTCTGTGTGTATATATGCACACACATATATTGTTCTGTGTGTACAATATATTGTATTGTTGATGGTTTTGTTGTTTGAGACAGGATCTCATGTAATCCAGGAAGACTTTGGACTCGCAGAAATCCTCTTGCCTATGCCTCTTGAGTGCTGATGTGAGTGCCATCACCATGCTTATCTTGAAAGGCATACCATTCCAACCTGTGTTACAGAAAACACGAAAATGAAATAAAATGGCTAAGGTGTTAATGAAGTATCCTTATACTTGAAATCTGATACTTGATACTACTGGACCCTGTCATTTGCTGTTTCTGCATAACACTTGTTGCCATTAAGAACGTGGATGATTTCTACAGGAAAAACAAGTGTCCCATTGTTTTCTTTTGTACCCTCGTATTCATTTTCTTTATCTTACCAGAAGGTGTCAGGCAATGACAGCTGCTGTCTGGCCAGCAGAAACTCTAAGATTCCAGGAACTGTCAGATGGATTTGAGCTTCCGAAAATTGAAAAAACATGAACAAATGTGTATCTTTGGATGGAATTCAGTTGGTAGAGTGCTGGTTTAACATACACAAAACCCTGGAGACCTCATAAACCAGATGTGGTGGAACATGCCTGTAGTTCCAGCACGTGGAATGAGGAGGCAGGAAGATCAGAAATTCAAGGTACATTGTGAGATTGAGGCCAATCTGAGGTACATAAGACTCTGTCTCAAAAAAAAAATCGGGGGTAGAGGGAAATAGGAGAGAGGCTGGAGAGATGGTTCAGCAGTTAAGAGCATGTGCTGCTCTTCCAGAGGACCTGAGTTTGGTTCCCAACACTCATGTTAGCTGGTTCACAACCATCTGTTACTCCAGTTCCAGGGGTGCCAGTGTCTCTGGCTTCTGTGAGCACCTGCCCTCAGGTACACACACACACACACACACACACACACACACACACACACACACACAC
>CABHPR010099113.1:0-27802 GCA_902168415.1 Peromyscus melanophrys
AGCAATCTACCCAGGCTCACCATTTCTCTGATTTGTCTTTTCTTACTGTGTAGCTCACAACTGTATCATCATCACATCCTCCCTATATTGATGTGAATAATCTCCATCCTTACTCCCATAGTCCTCACAAGGTAGATGACCCTTGGTGGTACTCACATCCTAGAATACGGTTACAGTTTAAATAATCATCATGCTCTATCTAGTTCTCATAAAACTGCAAACTTTGAAAACTTTGAAATAGTGTGGTGGTTTGAATAAGAATGCTGCCCCTTGGAGCTCATATATTTGAATACTTAGTCTCCAAGGAGTAGCACTGTGAAAGAATTTAAAGGATTAGGAGTTGTGGCCTTGTTGGATGAAGTGTGTCACTGGAGATGGACTTTGGCATTTCAAAGCCCAAGCCAGGCCTAGTATTACTCTCTCTTGGCCTGAGGATAAGGGTGTAGCTCTCATCTACTGCTCTAGTGTCATGTGTGCTGCCATTCTCCTTGCCAAGATGACAAAGAACTATGAAAGATGAACCCTGATGTAAGCAAGCCCCCAATTAAATGCTTTCTCTCATAAGAGTTGCCTTGATCATGATGTCTTTTCATAGCAGAAGAACAGTGACTAAGATAGATGGTGTCCAAGAATGAATCCTATGATACTTGGTGGAAATCCAAGAAGCAAGTCATGGATTTGGGCATAAGCCCAACATGTCAGCAATTAAGAACAAAGACAGAAGCAAGTATAAAATGAATGACAGATAGTGACACAAACATAGGGAATTTGATGGAATAAAATGGAGGAAATATGCCAACTGTGTTTTTGATGTAATGCATAACCAAAGAGGTGCTAAGGCACAAGCAGATTAGGAGAAAGAAGCCAAAGACTCAGAACCTCTTTTCATTTTCCAACTTCTGCAAGTAGCAAGTTTGTTGGGGAAATTTCCAGGCTCCATGGAAAGCTCACTTTCTTAACTTTTGGGTGTAGGTAAAGAGTTTCATGGAAATGAAAGCTTTTAATATCCAGAGCCAGAAGCCAAAACCAGTTGCCTGAGGTGCTGGTTGCATTGCTAGAACCTGCTCTGTACTAAGCACATTGCCTACTCACAGGTTCCAGGGCTCTTGCAGCATCTGAGCAGCTGACCTCCCAGTCTCAAAGTTCCATGGTTTCACCCCAGCTATCCCATCATCCTCTTTCTAGAGTTTTCATGGGAGTTACTCTGCTTGCTTCTTGTTGAACAGAGAAGACAAGATGGTTCCATGGCCCCCTTATCAAGAGGGATCACATTTGGGAAGAGGTCATTGTGAGATCCCTAGACTTGAGTTCTGCTGCCAGGACTGATTTGGGTCTTGATTGTCCTCTGGGGAGAAGTGAGTATACCATGTTTGAAAGTCAAGGGTGGAGGACTATAGCACATTAGAGATTATTTCAGTAATTTCCTCCTCCTATAGCTATCTGCTGTTTGTCTTGTCCATTACTCTGACTTGTGATGATTCCTACTGATAAAATTAACTTTTTACACTGTAGAGACTTTGAGCTTGGCCATCAGGCTGCTTCAACTCATGCATGACATATGAGTGGAAATTCAAGTGCCTGTTGTAAAAAAGAGCTTTAGAAGTCACCATGTGTTTCTGCAAACTCTCTTGTTCTTTTCACTCTGCGTTAAAATGGGAGTGTCTGAGCTAGAGCGGTGGATCACCAGTTAAGAGCTCTTGCTGCTCTTTCTGAGAACCTGTGTTGAGTTCCCAGAACCCACATAGCAGCAGCTCATAAACATTTGTAACTCCAGTTTCAAGGGATCCAATGTCCTCTTCTATCTCCTTTGGTCACTGAACACACATGGTGCACTTTCAAACATGCAGGCAAAACACTCATATGCATACAATGCAAATGAAGAAATCTCAAAAATAGAACTTTAAATAAAGGGAGATGTCTATCATAGGGTTGATTCTCCAGCCCGCATACTAAAACAATGGGGGCCTAGGGCTAGTGCTTTAGCTATAGGTAGAATACTTGCCTAGTATGTATAAACCTTTAAGTTCAATACCCCCACCACAAAAAATAAAATACAATACTAGTCCAAATCACATTAGACTACAGCCAGTGTACAGCTAACATAGGAGAGGGCATATTAATCTAGTTGAAGCAGAGAAAGAGGATAACTAGCAATGATATGGGGCATGCAATTGTAAAGGAGATTAAACCTCGCACAAATACGCACTATTGTTAGAGAGTCAAAATCGGTGTTCTTCTAAGCAGCAGAGAATGGAAACACAGAGAACAGTTGGTCAGGTTCAGAAGATTGGCATGGAGGAGAGGAAAGCAAATGAAAACCGAAATGCCTAAGAATCAACTAGATTTAGATCTGTCACTACCAGCCATGTTGGCCTGTTCCCACCTGAGAGTCCCAACCCCCATTACCTAAGATGCTTTGAAGAGAATCTGATGGTCTTTCTTCATGGCCGCCCTTACTTCTGTACTAGACTTTGTGAAGTCAGTGAGGAGAACTCAGGAGGGACTGTAACTTTGAGCTTAGTCCACAGAGAGATCCAAATGTCCTATGCAGATATGCATGAATGAGATACAACCAGAGTCTGACCTTCATGGATTGTTTAGCTGTTGTGACAAATACTCCAACAAAAAGCAGCCTAGGGGAGGAGAGAGTTTGCACAGACTACACTTCCAGGCTGCGGTACATTATTTCAGGAAAGTCAAGGCAGGAACTCAAGCAGCTAGTCACATCACATGCACAGTTAAAAGCTGAGGTGAAATGTACACATCCGTGCTTCTTGTGTTCAGTGAGCTTCCTCTCCTCTTATATAGTCCATGAAATGGTGCTGTCCACAATGGGCTGGATCTTTCTACATTAACAAACTTTCATGGTAGCCCCCCAAAGAAGGCCACAGGCCAATCAGATCTAGGCAATTCTTCAAAGAAGACTCCTGTCTCCGTTAATTCTTGGTTGTGCCAAGTTGACAGTCAAAACTAACCAGCACATGGACCTTCACATAATCAGCCAAGGCTCTCCCACTACATTTTACCTTCCACACAAGTTGCTGGGTAGAGAATAAAATGGAAACAGTTTTGGGGAAAAGTTCAGCTTAGCCATGGTGACCAATTGCAAAGCCACCACCTGTGAAAGTAAGAGCATATCACTACAAATAACTAAGGTTTGGATATTTGTTTTTTTACTGTGAAGTAATTGCTGTGATAAAATGATTGCCCTGCATCTCTTTGCAGGTTATTAGCTTTCCCAGGCTTTGGCCAGAAGAGCAATGTTAAGCCATGATAAAATTCTGTACTATGGGTGTCAAAAGGCCCAGATTGACTTAGATGGCAGACTTGCAACTTATATATTTTTAAGTTCCTAATGTGCAGTGGACCTCATAAGAAATGTGAAGACCTTGATAGATAACAAGAAAAGCATAGGCCCTAAGTGTACAACACTCACAGTAAAGCAGATTGAATATCAGGAGATTCTTGGTTCATTAACTGTAGCTATGATGCACATTCCAAGGCAAGTGTAGAGAGCTGTGGACCCTATAACTTAATCTAGGAGGGTTGGAGAGGGTTAAAAAAAGAGCTATCTAGGAATAAGATGGAGAAGCAAAGGTGGTATGTTAAAAGGTTCTACGGTGAAAGCAAAACTGGACAAGATGGAATGCTGAAGGTCAGCATGGTTGGATTTTAGATGACAGAATGGGTGCATGATTAGGCTAAAACTAAGACAATACTGGACCTCATGGGACTTTATAGGCTGCAGGGATGGTTTGGAGTTTATTATGAAAGAGTAGTAAAGACTAGCCATCGAAGGTCTTAATTTAAGGAATGACATAATCAGATTTTCATAGTGAGATAATTCCGTATGTGGTATGCATAATGTATTGGAGAGAGGCCAAGTGACAGTTGGAATGTTAGCATAAAATCCAGGCAGAACGAGGTGATAGCTGGAGCCCCAGGGAGAGAAAATGGAGGTGGAAGGAATGTTGGATTCTAAGTAGAAATAATACTGATGTCTCCCAACATCAAAACAAAAAACAAAAAAAAAAAAAAACCTCAGTACTGTGGCTGGAGAATTTTCTCTCCAGGTCCCACCAAACCCCAGCAGTCCGACAGCCCACTTATAAAATAAACACACAGACACTTATATTATTTAAACTGTTTGGCCTAATGGTTCAGGCTTCTAGCTATCTAGTTCTTACATCTTAAATTAATCCGTTCTATAAATCTATACCTTGCCATGTGGCTCGTGGCTTCCCGGTATCTTCACATGCTGCTTGTCATGGCGGCGGCAGGCAGTCTCTCCCTCCTCAGCCTTCCACTTCCCAGAATTCTCTCAATTCTCCTCTCTGTTAGTCCTGCCTATACTTCCTGCCTGGCCACTGGCCAATCAGTGTTTTATTTATTGACCAATCAGAGCAATTTGACATACAATCCATCCCACAGCACAGTACTGTAGGGATCCCCAAGAATGTTGACACCAACTTCTCCACCAGACTAACCAACCAAACTCTCCACAAAGAAGTCAGTTGATAAAGTCTAATAAGGAATGCATCTTATATATTTTCTCAGGCATCCAGCTGTTTTGCTCTTCTTTCATGTCATTTAATTCTCCAAGACAACTTTGGGAGTATAGATTATTACATTTAAATTTGAGAGAATTGCAATTCAAGGAGGCTAAGTAACAAGTCTTAGGTCCCACAGCTTTCATGGTAGGCCATTTTAATCTTAGCCTGTGAGACTGTGAATCCCAGGCTCTTTCCACTGCAGGTGTTACCTCAGTGTTCTTGGCATGATTAGTTCTTGTATTGCTTAAAAAGCATAAATGTGAGCAGAAGTACAAAGTGATTTGAACTCCAATAAAATGTAAATGCAGAATACTACCCATTGAACATTTTGGGGAAAAAAAATCAAACTTTTTTGATTTAACAGATTAGTACTGTGGAAATTCTTATAAAATCACATAATCATATTACTTTATAGCATCCTGAACTTAATAGCATTTATGCATTATCTTCCACATATTTAGGCTAATTCGACCAAGAACATAATTATATACTACCCATAGTTGAATGTGATCAGAAAATGACAAACAGGAAGAGTTGCCTGATTGAAAGTTTTTGTCATGTTCATACAGGTTGAGGTGACACGGTAGCTCTGAGAAGCATCCCTCATTGATCACAGCTGACCTGACTCTGGGTTGCTCATGTTCTACTGCTGGTCAAGAAGATATGCTGTCTTCACCACGTTCCACTATGTGAACACCACTGATACGATCGTGACAGGAAGTATGACCTCACTCTGCTGCCCTGCCTCTGGTTAAGAAGTCTGATTTTGAAAGTAAACAAGGGCTGTGAGGCTGACTCTCCCAAGAATGACAAGCTAGTCTATTCTAGGAAACAGCGGAAGGATCCAGAGGCCACCACCGAAGAACTAAACTGTGCTGTGGATGCCTACATACAGGAGGGATGTGGGCAGTTTCCATCAGAAGGGGAGATGGGATTCCCTTTGTGAAGTAACTTCTGCACCTGTTGACATTCTGATGGGACTTTCAGCTGAAGAATTGCTGGGTCCAGATTTCTGCACTGCCAACCACGGGGAAGCTTCGTATTTCAGCAATCATCCTGTCATTTATCAGTTGGAAGAAGAGCCTGGGGACTCCCTGTGGAGGAATATGTATGAGCAAGTTATATTTCAGAACAGATGCAATGCTTTGATGAACTGGTAGACAGAGTCTGTTTCTTGCAAAGTTCTTAAGCTGTTAACGCAAGTTGTTTTCACAGTTACTAATTCTTGACTAACTGGCATTATACTCACTGTATATAGCTACTCGCTTTTGTAAGATCAAACAGTGAGACCTTACTTTCTGCTGCAGAATGTCATGACTTAAAAGTAAGCTTACTGCTTGAGTAAAACTAGCAGGCAGTCATTCGGACCAGATATATTCTTACTGTATTTGCCAATGCTGTAGTGACAAGGGACATGTTAATATGTTTGCTTGTGAGCAATGTTTTACTTTTCAAACCAATGATTTTTTAAAATGTGTGTTTTGATTTAGAAATCTTCAGAAAACTCTAGAAATGCCTCCTGTCTTCTTTAAAGGGATCTTACAAGCTGGAGTATAGGAAAGATTCATGCATATATTATTAAAATAATCTATTTTGAGTCCTAGAATTGATGTGATTGATTTAATGTATTATGCTACAACAATCAATTATTAGTTGCCATTTTTATTAAATGTATGGACAGAGCTACTGGATCATAAAAGACTCCAGTCTCACCTTACAAAACTACTAGGTTAGTGATATACATATATATTTCACACACACACACACACACACACACACACACACACACACACACACACACACACAATTCACTAGCTACCTGAAGATAGAAATGTATGAGAAGAAGGAACTGATCAAAGTTTACACAAATAGTATGCTTGGATGTATGCTTACTTTGTAATTGAAAAGTAAATTATATGCTTTTAGGAATGGAGCTTTGTAATCTGGGTGGTGGTGTGCTATTTGTAGCTCAGTGTAGCTTATACAGTTTAGGAATGTTCAAGCTGATAGCCACCACAAAAAGCACTGGCCCCTTCCACGGCCACTTGTCAATGGTTCATGTTGTTGAGCAAAAAAGACAGGCACCAGTCCCCAAGCACTTTCTGCAAGTCGATAACGAAGCTACGCTCTGCTGGCTGATTTAAATACACATGAGTTTGTTTCAAGGACTCTAGAACCAGTCACTGTTTCAGATTTCTTAATTAAGTAATGCACATTATTTAATCTGGATGACAAATCCACCTATGTAAGTATTGCTTTCCTCCCAAAATGGTGTCCTTATTTACAGAATATACAGACTTATGCAATGAGACAATGAAAAATAGAATTTGAAGTCTTGGAAGCAGGCATCACCTCATTGAAGCCCCACAATCTGGTCTGCTGTCATCAATCCTACGTCTCTGTACCATTTCAGCAAACAAATCTGACTAGTGCAATTAGTAGATGCCATCTGTTTTGGCATCATTTGTCTATTTTTAATATATAGTCCATCTTTTTTTTTAAACGTCTTTTGCAGAAAAAAAAATCTGTGAAGTTTGAACGAGCGGCCTTCTCAAGATGTACCGAGTCTCTCAACTGATGTCGACACCAGCAGCAAGTAAATGTGAAACTGCTCTATGCAATTATCTTTGAACGATTAGAGTCCTCTTAGCAATTTCCTTGCTTTGATTTTGCTGATACTTAGACCATTAGCCATCTGTCGGTAGCTTGTGTTTCTTAAATGCCAGTGTGTGCTTTGGCAATGATTTCGACTTCATTTCTTTCCTTGAGAGAAATGTGGTATTTTTTTTCCTTTTAGGATAAAAAAAAAATCACTGTTTTTTAGATGCCTATGCATAAATGTGAAAGGAGACTGTTTATTGGCTACAATTAAGATGCAAAACTGTCTACAAAATACGCTGAAAGATTGATAGCTGCTTGCAGAAAATAAGGGCGTTGTTCAAACGGTAGTGGTTTTGAGTTTCTTCCTTCCTCTTATTTTTCTCCCCCAACCCCCTTTCTAACCCTCTCTCACACCCACAGTTTTCTACTATTAAAAAAAAAAGCCCAAGCTGAAAGTCTAAATCATCTTATTTGTTTTAAGTAGTAATTGTCAGTAAGGAAAGTAAGTTTCACTGAGCCTGGTTGTTAGAAGTCTGGATACCACCACTGCCTGTTATAAAATGTATGTGAAACAGTTTAGACTATTAATCACCTGCAACCCTCCTCCAAGTGAAGCCCATTGTCATGCCTATGGCTAAGCCAGAGTGCATGGTTAACTCTTCTTTAATGAAGACTGCACAGACTTCATACCTTTAGGAATCATATATTTAAAAGAAACAAAATCAAACCCAGGGCTAGAGAGACAGCACTGTGATGTAAAGTGTTTACCATGCAAGCATGGAGACCTGAATTCAGATTCACATCATCCACATAAAGGGCTGGGTATGATGGCATGCATCTGTAATCCTGGTACTGATGAGACATTCTAATAGAACTGATGAAATCCAGGTTCAGTGAGAGACTTTGTATCAAAAAAGCTGGGGAGCAATAGAGGAAGACACATGCACACACACACTTGCACACACAAAATCAAGACTTTATACTCCGCCCAAACAATGCCTTCTGTTTGCTATAGCAGAAGCATTTACTAAGCACTAATAACAGAATCCCTGGCCAATGATTGAATTCCTCAGATTATGGAGTAAGCTGCAATAACCAACACATTGAGCAATTGATTTTGATGTTTTTACAACATCACACAAGATGCTTTTTCTCCTCCATTCATAAGCTCAGTTCGGTGGTCGTGATTTGTCACCCTCCACTAAAGAAACCTTTTAAGGACTGGGAAGTGTGAGAAAAGATGGAAGACAAAAGCATCTAGATTGCTTTGTGCTTCCCATAGGGGATTGGTGACAAGTTGGTGGATTCCTTGAAACTAGCTTTTTCACACTGCTCTATTACATTGCTGTCTTCTTGCTAAGGCTGGGATATCATCTAGGCACACCTGCTCATGGGTCACCCCTGTTGCCAATCACGATCATACATGTTGGTGAGATGTTGAAAAATTCTCTCTTGTTTCCTTATGCAGATTCCTCCAGGTCAAACAGAGGACTTTCTGGAGAGCTGTCCCCCACATGCCTTTTCCCAAGGTACATCATGGGGTTTTTCTCTGTCAAGTCAAACTTCCTTCCTGCCCATCTTATTTTGTGTTGCATTAAAAGGACCATGGCTATATATTTTCAGTCCTGTGCATTAGCAACTAAAAACTTGTCTACTCTAAGAATGGATTTTTTTTTCTTTTTAGTGTGAGTATGTAGGCAGGTGTAACCATTTCTTTATTGAATGGAAAACTACATTGAATACTTAGATATGGCTGGATTTCAGTTTCTTTCATTTTTTAAAAGATTTATTTATTTATTTATTATGTATACAGTGTTTTGTGTGCATGTATGTATGCACACCAGAAGAGGGCACCAGATCTCATTATACATGGTTGTGAGCTGCCATGTGGTTGCTGGGAATTGAACTTAGGACTTCTGGGAGAACAGCCAGTGCTCTTAACGTCTGAGCCATCTCTCCAGTCCCTTTGGTTTCTTTTCTTAACCTGGTGTCTTAGTTGCTTTCTATTGTAATATTAAAACATTATGATGATGAAGACAACTTATAGAAGAAATTGTTTATGGGAGCTTACAATTCTAGAGTGTTACAGTCCATGACCAGGGGACATGGCAGTAATCAGGCAGGCATGGTGCTGGAGCAGTAGCTGAGAGTTTACATATGATCTAGATGCATAAGGCAGATAAAGAAAGAACTAATTGGAACAGGCACGGACTTTTTAAACCTCAAAGCCCATCCCCAGTGACATACCCTCTCCCATAAGGCCACACCTCCTAATCCTCCCAAAACAGTTCCACCAACTGGAGATCAACCATTCAAATGTCTAAGTCTAGGGGGATCATTCTCACTCAAACCATCACATTGTGTCTCACCATTTCATTTTACTAGGGTCACAGTATTTACAAGTATACAAGCTGGTCACATTTCATGTTCTACTCACACTAGTTGATTCCAGCATTTTGTTCAACCTTGCAATGGAGTCTTTGGTTTCCTTCCTGTGATTTTTCTACCTGAGCTTCTGTCCACCTGTTATTCCTTCCATAGGCATTAGTTGAGGTTCCCCCAACATTTTCGGAAATGTACGTGCAAGATAAAAGGAATCTAGCTCTGAAAATAGAATCTGCCCTTCCTGTAAATTTCAGGTCTTCTGACACTACCACATGAGTCAGCCAAGGAAATATGAGTTTATGTTGGACCAGTTTAACTAGGATTGCATCCTAGCTTCTCTGCAAGTAACTGTATTAAACAGCTAATTAATTTGTCTTTCTAAATCTAATTTTTTTTCTTGCTATATGAGGAGAATCATAAGTATCCTTACCTTTTAGTGAGATTTGCAAAGGGCAGAACAAATAAAAAATTTGGGGCAGGCGGGCGGTGGTGGCGCACGCCTTTAATCCCAGCACTCGGGAGGCAGAGGCAGGCGGATCTTTGTGAGTTTGAGGCCCGCCTGGTCTACAGAGCGAGATCCAGGAAAGGCGCAAAGCTACACAGAGAAACCCTGTCTTGAAAAACCAAAAAAAAAAAAAAATTGGGGGGCTAGATTCATGGTGCAACTTCAATTAATAATTTCTATTAATTAGTACACTATTAACAACAAGCTCATATGTTAATTATTCATAGGTTTTTAAACTGAAAAAGTAAGTAATGTCTGTGGGAAATGTAGAAAGAGGATATGAGACATGGATTACAACCTATCAATATATGAATAACTACACAAAATTTTTAAAGGCTATGGTGTGGTCTGTTCCTTCACCAACACCAGGAAGCAAAATTCTTCCATGACTTGGTTATCATTTTTCAAGACAAGAAAGAACTTGGTATTTGCACAGTTGAGCAAGTTGCTGGTTGTATGTGTGGTTAGGTTTCTGAAATCCATTGAAAAGAGTCTATTGAAAGACAGTAAGCTGCTGGAATGCCTCCAGTATAATTCAAATGAGAGTCAAGACCTAGAGGTAGTTTTCTTACGACTGAAAAGATTTGGTATCACCAAGACCACTCTTACGAGTATGTTGATGTTGCAAGAATATTTCTATTTTATGTACAGTCAAGGAGAGAAAAACTTAAGGACACTTGAAAGGAGAGATGCCCAGGGTTAGAGAAACTGAGGTTGATAATAATGGTTAAAGATTGAACCTCAGAGGGCAGCTAGAAATACAGGTCCAGAGCTCTGTAGTTTCCAAGTGCCAAGTGCACTATGGATAACTCCATTGATTATTAAGAGGGCAAACAATATGGAGAGGGAAACATAGGGTAGAAGGCCCCACCAAAAAATAGGAATTTGGACCTCATTTCTCACTCAGAAGCATCAAGATCTTGGGCAATTATTATCTGGTGCTATTACTGGTATCTTCCTTTCCTTTTCTACAAAAAGAGGAAATGACGAGCAAAAATGATGCTGAAATGAAGTGGTCCAGGCCTCTCTGGAAAGAGCTCATTTCTGGCATTTCCAACTTCTCAGGTCTCTCTGCTTGTACCATTCAGTATTTTCATCAATGATTTAAAGTAAGGACTTGACAACATCAGTAAGTCTATAAATATTTTTAATTAGCATAAAAAGTATTAGAAATCATTGGGGCATTTTTTAAACAAAGTCCCTCTCATCTCCCCACTCTCTTGCTTCTCTTCGACTTTCCCTCCCCTTCCCTAACTCTTTCACCAGTCCCTCTTCCTCTTTCATGTCCTAGGTGTCCTTTCTCCTACCCTCTGTCCTTCCTCATTGCCTGTTTGTATCTTCTCTCAGTCTCCTTTCTAGTTATTAGCCTTTACTTACATTTACAATTTAATGAAATTATACAAAGATCTTAAAAGTGTTATATTGATACAGTTAGTGTCATAGTTACCTTCAGCTGTCAACTTGACACAACTTTAGAGTCACTTGGGAAGAAGGAACCTCAACTGAAGAATTGTCTCAAATAGATTGGCCTATGAGCATGCCCACGAGGCCCTTTTTTTTATTTGCTACTTGATAGAGGAGGGCCCAGATGTCTGTGTGTGGTGTCAGCCCTAGGCAGGTGGACCTGAGCTGTGTAAGAAAACTAGCTTAGCAAACTAGCGGAGGTAAACCAGCAAGCAATGTTCCTTCAGGTTTCTACGTCAAGCTCCTGCCTTGAGTCCCTGCCTTGCCATTCCTTGAGAATGGACTGTAACCTGTAAGGTGAAATGAATTCTTTCCTTCCCAAGTTGGCTTTAGTCCAAATGTTTTATCACAGCAAGAAAAAAGCAAATTAGGACAGTTAGAGTCCCCCAGAATTCAAAAGCACAAAAGATGAGCATATTCAAATAGTAACCAACGTGTTTAGTTTGGAACATTTAGAATATGAAAGACATCAGTATTAAGAACTGTCCATGAAATTATGACATCTTTGAGGAAACTCAATGGAGCTTAAATAACCTTTAATATACAGATTTTTGTTCATAATGTACAGGAAATATACAGAAAAAAGAGCATGTAAAAGAACAAAAACAATTTGTAGAATTATGATGAAAACCTTAGCTCTTATTAGATGCAAATATCTTCTCCTTAGTCTACTGTATACTGGTATTCTAAGGGGAAGTGAACACAGACATCTGGAAATGGTGATATGATTAAAGGTATGGGGAAATTACTAGAAATTGACAGTTGGTTCAGTTGGCAAGACAATATGTTGGTGATGAAGGTAGATGAACAAAAAACCCCAATGTCTTGGACTTTGTAATTTAAGAAAGGAATTCTGTAAGGAAGGAGGTGACAATCATGGTCCCCTCCGGAAGGATACACCTAAGTGTCCCTTGCTTGTCACAAGAAAGAAAAGGATGCTTTAACTTGACAACAGAGAAAAGGAGTCCCAGGAAAGCAGTAAATGGTTCAAAGTCACCTTCTGCCAAAGAAAGATGAGTTATATGAATGGGAAAACTTTTAGCATGGAAAAGAAAGGACTTGGGTAAGATATGGGAGCTGCTATCAAACAGCTGGATAATCTCTCAAGTGGGACATTTAAAGGAAAGGAAATTGTAATTTCTCTAGCACAGTGGCAAGAGCAATGATGTGGCACACGACACTTAAGCTGTATTGAGTGAAGGGAACAATGATTTTCCAACATCCCAGAAAGGCTGGTTGGCAATGTTTTCATAAGAGTGGACTAACAGCAAGTGTGAAGATCCATCCTAAGGTGAAGGAGCTGTTTGGCCAGAATGTTGTCACCAAAATTCACAATAGAAAGAACTAAACGCTGTGTGGTTCAAGGCCAACGCCCTGAAAGTTACAACCACCACTGCTAAAGGCTGTGGAAATAGTTGACAATCTTAAATGTGAAGAATAAAATTGCCTTCATAATGTCTAGATGGTCCTATGGGGTTTTTATGATTGTAAGTACATGGTAGTGACTTAAAGGACCTTCTTTTTTTTTTTTTCCTTTTTAGCTTTGGTTGTGACTTCCTGGATGGAGACATTTCTTTTGAATGCTGCTCCATAGATCCCCTGACAGGCTCCCACTATGTCTGCCGCAGAAGCCCCCGACTCCTCACCAATGGCTACTACATTTGGACTGAGGACAGTTTCCTCTGTGACCCAGATGGCCACATCACTCTGAACCCCTCACATACCAGTGTTATGTACAAGGAGAATTTAGTTAAGTAAGTAGAAAATATTGTGTAAAAGCTTCCTAAGGCCATTGTGCTCACCATTCATTCATCCACACACAGATAAGCAACTCAGTACTGCTCAAGAGTATGGGAATAAAAGAGGAACTGGAAGTAGGGAAAGCCAACATGAAAACAAATGATAGTGAAATGAAGTAATACACATGCTGGGGTGGAAGCTGATATAGGGGAGAGTGGAGGGAAAGAGAAATATGCCAGTTTCACTTAGGGAACAGGAAACATAGGCTTCTTAGAAATGGTGACGATGAATTTTAAAAGACACAGGGTGACTGTTAAAACAAAATAGGAAATGGAATGTCATAGAGAAAGGTACAGACAAAGGACTCTGAGAAACCCTGATACAATTAGGAGAATGCAAGTAGCTTGGTTGGGATATAGCTTAAGGAAGGGGCTTCTGGCAAGAAAGAAGGTCAAAATTATCCTAATTGAGAACCATGAATAATTAGGGCTTAGGACTTAATAAATGTCTCAGTGGGTCAATGGCCTTGTGGGCAAGTGGGAGGACATGTACTCAGATCCCTAGCATCCACACAAAGCCAGTCACAGCATTGTGCATCTGTATTCTCAGTGCTGGAGAGGCAGAGTCAAGTGCAATCATGGAGCTCATTGGCCAACCAATCTAGTCCAATCAGAAAGCTTCAGGTTCAGTAGAGAGCTTGTCTCAAATAATAAACGGGAGAGTGATAGACAAAGATACTCAAGGTGGATCTCTGGTTTCCACACACACACACACACACACACACACACACACACACACACACACACTCTACATACAAATTAAGTAAATAAAACCCAAAGCTTGCTCTAACCTACTTTTGCACTGAGGGAAAGCCACTTCAAAATACATCTTCTGAGAGTGATTCTAGATGCGCCTCTGAACAGTAGAGTGCTGTCACAATAAGAGCAACCCATTTCCTCTTTATGATACTTGGTTCTGGATCAGCCCTTTAGCATTTCTCACTAACATAATGTATTCTGCACACAGCTTGGCACATCCCAGACAGGTGCACAACAAGGGACATTGTCATGAACTTTCAATATCTCCCTGTCCTCAATCCTGCCCCTCCAAGCCATCCTCTGTGGCCAAGAGTCATCCGAAATGAAAACCAAGTCACATCATTACCCTTCCCTTTCCCAAGACACATTCCTGTGGTTTCTTTTACACTAACATTAAACGCCAGGTCCCCAAGGAAACATACAGCACTCTTTACTGTCTTTCTAGCTTCATGTTCTACCATGACCCAATACAATTACCCTGGCCATTCCAGTTCTCTGTGGGCATTTTTTACGTAATTCTTCAGAGCACATATCTCCAACATAATATGATGGTTAGGACCAGTGTCTGTGGAGTCAGACTTATTAGATTTGCTTCCAAGCTATATCAGTTACTGGTTGGATTATCTTAGCCAAATAATATAACCTCTCTGGGTCTCATTTTCCAAATCTCAGAAATAGGATAATGTGTTCTGGTTCTGCGACATTCCAGCCTTTCCACAATGGATATGTGGTATAAGGTGTGGTTACTTTGGGGGAACTTTAATTCAGAATCCCAGAACACAGTAGACCTATAAGAAGCTTTGGAGGAATTAGTTGAGTGTATGGGTTTGGGTTGTAGACCTGCTCTGTGCTTCAAATCATTCCCAGTGGATTGTTTCCAACCTGAGGTGACTGCTACTCACTGCTTTCATTTCTTCCCAGAATATTTAGGAAGAAAAAGAGAACCCACCGTTCTCTTTCTTCTCTCTTGGACCTCAGAGCCTCTAAATCTTGGCTGCATGGAAGCATCTTTGGAGATGCCAACTCACCTCCAAGTGAGGACACCTGGCTGGAGGGCATCAGGAGCCTGGGTATGTACCACTGCACTGAAAATGGTGATCTTGACTTTTGCATTCCATGATGAGATGTCATTTATGAATGACAGTCATATAATCCTGGCCCAAGGCACAGTCCAGAGATGACTATCATTTTGATGGAGAGGGTGAAGCCAGAGTTTAAAATTTCATTGACATATTTCCACCCACACTATGGTTGAAATACAAAGGTCATGTCATGCAAAAAGTCAGCATGTAAATAGCTACATCAGAATGCTGATAATACTCAGAAAATATTGGCCCCTTTTCCAATGTGACTTTTTGTATATGGAACAGAAGTAGAGAAGTGATAATGGAGGCAAATTTAGAATACCTATATTGGAGACAGTGACCTGGAGTCAGGATTCAAATCTCAGTTTTGGCATACTGGGATAGGAACGTTGTTAAGTCTCAATTGCTTTAGTTAAAAAACATGGTATATGCATGCATATGCATATACATATATGTGTGTATTCCATTGAAACAGCTGATACACACTTTTATAAATTACATATCTAATATCAGTATGTGCTCATGCACTTGTGCATCAAAATCTACGTCTATAAAGGCAATGATATGAACTCAAAGCCCATTCTGTTATTATTCACTCATCAAATCCTTGACCACATGCTCTATGGAAACCACTGTACTAAGCTAAATAAGACACAACCCTAACCTTGGGAAACTCCTTTCTCAGATAAGGAGGGGAATGGGTTTGCAAACAATGACAGTATAATGCCTTAAGTGCTACAGCAGGGTTAGGAGCATGGAGAGAATGATGAAGAGAAAACTAACACATGAACCGGAAAGGTTGTATGAGCTCAGCCTAGAAAAGGCCACAAGCATTTCAGGTAAAATAACATCGAAGAGGGTCTTAAGAAATGAGTGGCTTATGGGGCAGATCAGAGGTAGAATGCCATTTCTGCCTGTTCTATTCCACCTTCCAAATTGCTGGGATTATGGACTTCCCAAGGTTTATATTGTGACTACTCATTCCTTCCTAACACATATAAATTCCTTTGACTGTCTTCTGATTCTTAGAACTGGTTTAAATTTTTAGCAACCAATACAAAATGAGAATGAAGAGTCTGGAACAAAAAAAAAATGTTAAATGTGATAGCAGAGTGCTGAACTCAAAGTGAGGGCCACCTGAGCATGGGTCCCTGCACAGTTGTTCTTATCTCAATCCCATGTCTCTGGTCTTTCTTCCACTTCACCTTTCTTCCTTTCCCTTACACGCATTTCACTCTGATCCCTCGGATACATCTTTGTAAGAATGGACCATTTCAATGAGTGGTTTCAGGCTGAGAACTCTACAAGAATTCATTCTTTTAATTAGGAAGACTTTTCATTTTAAGCAGGGACTAAAACTGTCTATGCCCCGAGTACAGTGTTGAACAAAGCCAATGAAACTGCTTATTCTTATGGACATTATATTTTGTTGGGAAATAAGCAAACTGTATTATTTATCATGTTAACAACTGTTACACAGAGAATAATTAAGGGGAAAGTGATGAGAATGCAAATTTGTACCATCCATCCAGTTTTTCCTGGTTTTGATAATATTCTGAGGTATTATAAATTGTTACAAATAGGAGAAAACTGGATGGATGGTACAAATTTCCCAATTGGCATGATATGAAGATTCTATTTTTTTGGTGTGTGTGTGTGTGTGTGTGTGTGTGTGTGTGTGTGTGTGTGTGTGAAGGTGTGTACAATGCTAGATTCATTGTCAAATGAAGAACCAGTCACATAATATGAAAAAATGATTAATCAAACCAAGTGCATTCTAGTTCCAATAGCAAGGAAATCTAAACAGGACATAGACAGGAGGCAGGACATGGGGATTGGATTAGAAAAGACAGATGGTGGAGGGCTGAAGAACCTTCTGTGCCTTATTGAGGAGAAAGAATTTACCTAATTATTCAGGGGTAATTTTGAAGGCTCTTAAGCAGGATGAAGACACATCAGATTTGGATTTTTAGTGTTAGTTTTCTAGTAGTATGCAAGGGAAGACTGGATAGAGGTTAGCTGATGTGAGCTCAGAAGCAAGAAAAGCAACAAGCATTCCAAGATTGTACAGAGTGAATAGAAGGAAAATAAAGGATTTTTTTTTCAAATGTAGAATTGACAGTTTGTGACAGATTGAATGAGGTTTTGAGGAAGTGGGAGAAGTTTAACAAACAGATGTGTTTCATTTGGAGAACTGTGTAAAGAAAGCTGTCAGTGCCAGCTTTGAAAGACAGGAAAGCAGAGTGATGAGAGGACCTGTCTTTTGGGATAAGTGCCCCTGAATTCACGTCTTGGAACCACCTCTTCCCACTTGTGTTTTCTTGGGCACACTGAATAACTTTTCTGATCTCCACTTCCTTATCAATATAATGACAAAGATAATATCATGTGGGATTGCTATGAGGATGAAGTGCAGTAACTCATAAAAACTATCAAATGAGCTTGGGGTTGATGCTCTCTACTCAACACATTCCCTCTACAAAGATTTCTTTGTATTGTTTTTAATTATGTGCAGATGTAACCTCCAAGGCCAGGGGGCTAAGGCCCCCTGAAGCTAGAGTTACAATTGGTTGTGAGCTTCCATGTGGGTTCTGTGAACCAAACTGGGACCATATGGAAAAGCATCAAATGCTCTTAATTGCTGAGCCATCTCTCCAGTCCCCCTGTTTGCCAATGAACATGCTCAGTATTTAGCAGACTTACATTTCTTTTGTGTGTGTGTGTGTTTACTCTCTCAGTGTGACTATAAATACTTGAGATCGAGTTTCCTTTCAAATAAAAGCCTAAAAGAGACAATTCGAAGAAAACTGTAAGTGACCAAGAGAAGCCAGTTTCCATGAAATGGCAAAGAATGGGAAAATGGTGCCTGGTAACCATAGCTGGTGTCTTGGTTACTTTTCTTGTTCTGTGGCAAAATTTGGGACAAGAAGCAATTTGGAGGAGGAAGGGCTTACCTTGGCTCACAGTTTGAAGGCTAACAGTCCAGCACAGCAGGGAAGATCTGATGGCAGGAGAGTGGGGCAGCCAGTCAAACTGTGTCTATGGGTCTGGAAGCAGAAAGCAAATAGGAAGTAGAGCTGTGCTAAAAAACAAAACAAAACAAAACAAAAAATACCACCACCACCACCAACAACAACAAAAAACCCAAGGCCTACTTTGAATGGCCTATTTCCTCCAGTGAAGGTCCACTTGCTGAGAACCCTATAACCTTTCCAACCCAGGTGGTGAGCAACCCATGAGCTCACGGAAGACATTTAAACTCTGACACTGGGGAATGGCTTTTTACAAAGGTCATTTTCACATATTTGGAAATTGGCCTCTGGCATCCATACTTGGTTCTTCCAAACGTGCCCAAACAACTTGAAAGCAGTTGGACCACAGTAGCGCTGCACATGCATGAGGTATCTTATTAAAATTCTCATGGTTGTCAAATATCTTCTAAATATAACAAATCAAACCACCCCTTCCAAAAAATCAGTAATTAGTCAACCTGGGTGCACACAAGACTTGGAAAGCTCTCATCTCTGCTGTCAGCTGTAATCAAATTTCCTCAGACGTCTAGTTTTCCGGTTTTACCCAAGGCCTCTTGATTTATCAGCAATTTATTTTTTTCTCTGGAAATATAGCCTAGTTAGAAGACTCCAGAAGAATTCAAAATTAAATTGTTTTGCGATTTTCTCTCTGTGCGGTGGCTGCAATCAAACACTATTTCCCCTGATTTTCTCGTACTTCATTTTTGAGATGAGAGGATATTTTGCCTGCTTGGCTTGTCCTCCTCTCACCCCTTCGCCAGCTGCACAGAGATACCTTCCCTCGTTAGTCGCAATTCATTCTTCAGCCTTGGCATTTTGCAGTTCCCAAGACCTGCCCCCACCCCAAACTGCAATTTGGAATGTGTTCCTGGACCTGTGAGTCACCCTGAAAGAGAATAGAGAATTCACACAGGGAGAATTGAATGGAATAGGATCTTCCTTAGCCCTTCATGTCTGTTGGCCCTAGGACAGGCAAGTCACAAACTTGAACTCAGAGCTTTTCTCTATGACTAAGGCCCCTTGCATATGTGTCCGCAATGGTTATGTCTATTTGTGGCTTCATGCTTCTCTCTGAAGTAATAGAATGCTTATTTTATGTGCAAAGGTATGGAAAGTATGCATGTAACATATACAGTGTACAGGACTGAATTTAATGAAAACAGGTGAAACACATAAAATTAATACTTTCAAGTACAATAAAAACTAGAGATATTTGTTGAAATATTTGATGTGTTAAGACCCATTCATTTATTATTAAACTTAGCAGAAGCTAGAAATCAGTCAAAGAAAAGTATGGGTTGAGGCAAATCACATCTTTTTAGAGACAGATATCTCCGTGGTCATTTTGAATATTAAGAATTTTTATGATTTCTGTGTTTAATGTCATCATTTAAAAGTTCTGTGTAGGATTTCCAACATGCCACATAAGAACCATTTGTTTTATTTAATTCAATTATCAGTGCTAATTCTCTAAGTTAGACCAGGTATTCCAGAGAAGCAGCACAGGGATATTTTTCCTGTTGCCACAGAGCTTGCTACATGTTCTGGAATCATAGAATGGCCTTTCAGGAATGTGTGATCAGACAGGAATATCCTGGATCCTTTCTTACTTCCACATTAATTTGGTCATCTAGCTCTCTCTCTCTCTCTCTCTCTCTCTCTCTCTCTCTCTCTCTCTCTCCAGCTTTACTGTGAGGTATACTTGATACACAAAGGAATGTACACATTTAATATGTACAACTTAATGAGTTAGCTATATGCAAACACCTGTTATTTATCCTGTTATTTATCACCATAATTAACATAAAAGACATACAAAACAACTCCCCAAGGCATCTTATATCCTTCTGCATGTGTGCACAGGTGTAGGAGTGTTTTAAGAATACTTAACATCATCCATCTTTTAAATAAATATATTGTTAAATACAGGCAACAGGACTGTGCCATAAATATCTTTAAAACTTGTCCATTTAATGTAATAGAAATGCTATACTTCCAAGTTTCTCCACCTCCTAACTCTCAAGCCCTGGTAACCATTGCTGAATTATCTGCTTCTGTAAGTTTATCCTTACGGAAGTGGACTCAGTATCTGCCCTTTTACACTGGATCATTTATCTTAGCATACTGTCATGCAGGTCCTTCCATGTTGTTGCAAGTGGCAAGATTACCTTCCTTATTTAAGGTTGAAAGACATTCCATTGCGTACACATGCCACATTTTCTTTATGCATTCATCTGTGGACAGACACTCAAGCTGCATCTGTATTTGGCTATTGTGAGCAGTGCTACAGTCAGCATGCTCCAGGACAAGCTCTACCATGTGGTCCTTACTGGTTGGTTATCTGTTGCTTTCTTTATCTATGGCAACCGGCAAAGATGTTTTCTTACACTGCTTTGGTAAGTACCCAGAAGCTATGCGAGAATAGTAGGAAGGAATATGCATGTGTGGCAGATACCTATCTAGGCTATATAGGGCCACATGTAGAGTGAGGCCACAGGCTGGCACTTCTTGACGCCTCTACCTCACATCAGCCTCAGCTTCCATAGGGATGAAAACTGACCCACCATCTCTGTGGTTACTGTAGCCTTGTACTTGTCTCAATTTCTCACCTTCACATGGTCTCCTCATTCATGAACATTGAAGGCAAGCTATGAGCTGGGTACTAATTACATTTTTTTGCTCCTCATGGAGCTTTCAATCTAATCATTGATGGAGATGAGCACTAATCAAGAGTTCACATGAATTACATATCCCATAGTCTAGTTTTATAAAAGATTATAAATTATGAATTGTCCTATGAGGGCAGAGAACAGGGTATTTGGATAAGAATAAGGGCAAACAGCAAAAACAACACTCCTCAGAGCGACTGGAAGAGTATTAATGCTCTCAACACCTTACACTCTTGGTCTGTTATCCCCTTGACAGAATTCTCCATCTTAGTGTAACTGGTCTTAGGGGATGGTCATGCATCATTGTGTCAGCCACCCAGTTCATTATAGCATGTTAGTAGCATGTACAGCCTCTATTCACAAATGACAGTAATAGCCCACACATCTCAAGCTATGATAAGCAAAAGTGTCTTCAGATGCTACCAAGATGTCCCAGGGAAGAAGAATACCACCTAATTAAAAACTCTTGTTTTAAGAGGACCCCAAGTGTCTTAGTGTTCCCAAGTCACTCCAGCTTCTGCAGTGAAGACTCAAGAGCTCCCAGGGCTCACTGCTTAGAGTGTTTTAGCCAGAAGGTTCATGTCACATTTACTCTGGACATTCATTACTGACTCCAAATTCCTCACAGAATAATCTTAGAATCTTAGAATGTGATAGGAGGCTTTGAAAACATTATGTCATCTATGTCCAGTGAGAATCATCTTGAGGTAATCACCCTCAGGCTTATTCTTCTATCTAGCCATATAGAGCTCGCTCACTGGGAACCTACCATATTGTCTCTCAGACTGGTGTCTTGGCTTTGTCCCCCCTTTTCTCTCATCTTCTCCCTCTGTGCCTGGTCCATTATCTTCCTACTCTCTTCTGTTAGAATTTCTACTCACCCTCCAGGTTTCTGCTTCAGTCCTCCTCTGTGAAATCTCCCCGTGTTCTCCCAGGCAGACTCAGACATTCTTTTTTAGGCTTTCACTATAATAGGACTTGGCTCCTCTAGTTCCTTGAATGAGCAATCCATGCAGGGTAGATGATAAGCGCAACAGACCCCCTGGCTCTGTGTCCATGAAGCACCTGTCTTTTCTAGTTTTGCTGCAGTTTCTGAAATCCTCTGGCTTGAGGACTTCCCTGGAGTGTCACTGTAGCCTGCCTTGCTTCAGTCCTTCCTCCCATCTGGCATCGTTCCTCGGTCATAGCATGTGCTGGGCTTTCCCTGACAGCAATGGAAACAGAAAAGGCCTTTCTGATTGTTAAATAGGACTGATATCAACTTCAGCTGGCTTCTCTTGAGGTTCGCAATGCATGAGAAAAAAATGACTTCCAGAATGCTTCTTTCTTCTCCCCTTCTCTTCAGTTTATACTCCCTCTAAAATCATATTAGGGTCATAGTTATTCCTCCCCAGACTTCAGTTGTGTCCTTTCTGGAGACCCTCTCACTATACACGTTCAACCTGTTAAGGAGAAGGTGGCAGAGAATATAATCTGTCCCACAGTAAATTCAGAGGGGCCAGAGTATATAATAAGTATCGAGCCTAGAAGAGTCTGGGGGAATAATCAAGATATCCTTACATGGAAGGGCAATTTCTTAGATGTCCAATTCAAAGTAAAACACCTTCCTTTTGCCAAGGAGATAATAAACTCATATTCTGGATAATCTTTCCCATCTGGAAACATCATTTAATGACAACCCAGCATCTTTCTGTCTCCACCTCTGAAGTGACCATCCCAGATGTAGCCACGAACTCTGTATATTATAATGTATATTAATATTAAAAGCTTCAGGTCCTTCATATATCTTGTGCTATGAGATGTTTACACTTCTCATCTTCCTCAGTCATCACATCACTGTGGAAGTTAGAAATTATCTGTTTTATAGAGGAATAAATTAGAGATCATAAAATTAAAATGAAATGATCTATGTCCCTCTTATTATAATTCATATTCCAGATATCCTGAAGCCTAAGTCTTGGCAATTTCCATCAAATTGTATGTTGTATTTTAATAAATGATATCTGGTTACCTGTATTTCTATTCAATCAACAGTTCCTTTTTTCCTGTCTTCCCTGATTGAGCTCCCCCACCCCTATACACACTAGGATTTTCACCTCCTTTGGGTCAGTGTCTGTTTCCATTCCTCTTTATTCCTCCCACATGTATGGGCTCAGTAAACATTTTGAGCCTCTGATCTGAATATTCATTAGTCATACAACCAAGACTCCTATGAACCCTAGAAATTGTTGTCTAATTAGCCAATCAAAAACTAGGTGAGACTGCAAATGAGAGAAAAACAAAATATTCATCGCTACTCCATCATTTTCCCCAAAAGTAAAACAATTTCCCCAAATACCAGGCCAGCAGGTCAAAGCTGAAATCTAAGCAGGGATTGCATGAGTGCTTTAGGCATCTTTTACCTAGAGTTCTTCAGTTTTCATAGCCATGTTTATTTTATTTTCTCATGTGAGATGATATCTCTGTACATTTTGTGATGTAGGGTTGTGAATAGTTCTCTTGGACAGTCTCTGAAGGAAACTATGCAGCTTGTATTGAGTGATGCTATATCCTGGCTCCTGGCAGTTATCAAGGACCAGTACTGGTGGAAGAAATATTAACTCCCTGGATTAGTACAAAGTTGAACTTGAAACCCACATTTAAAAGGCCAAGGAAATAGTTTCCTCCCATCTACTGAGTAGACATGAGCTACTGAACATTTTTTTGTTTTGTTTTGTTTTTTTCCCTCATCTTTTCATGATGGAAATAGACGATTTCAACCCTGCAGGGACTTGGTTCTAATTTTCTGCCTCCTTTAAGAGTAAAGGGCCTTTCCTCATGCCCTATAGCACCATTCAAACAGCAGCCCTTTAATTATGACTTACAAATACTTCTTTCCATTCCCCATTCCTGTCAGAGTCAGCCATAGCTCTTGTTGAGGGGTGTGAGTGGCCTCAGCTTGCCTGCTGGGAATGACCTTTTATTTTGAGCTTAAGCATGCGGCTTTAAAAGAATGTGTGTTGGATATGTGCCATCTTTTAAGCCAGCCCAGGAAACACCTGCATTTCATGTAGGACTTCTGCCTTCTCTTTGTGAACGTCTTTGTCTCCGAGCCAGTGCGTTCTGCATTGTCTGAAGTTCTCACCAGCAGACATGGGAGTGAAACTAAGCTGTGGGTAGAGATCACCCAGACCATCAAAGCCAGAGTCTTGAGAATTCTTAGGACATTCAAGCCAGATGAATCAAACCAGTGGCTTTGGGTGAGTCAAGTTGTGGCACCACCTATATAGTTGAAAGTCATTCTTACTTATTATATTCATCCTTTCCAGCAAAGTTCTGGTATGGGGAGTTCGGAGTCTTTTAACCTTAAATTCAGCTCAAGAGTCAGCAACCAAATATCATCCCATGGTGACTTCATGTTGAGGACATCAGATGTTCCTAGGAGTTATCTTAGCATGTTTCAACCTTTTATGTTGCATGGATTTGAGATCAAACTTGACCATTTTTTGGGGGGGAAGCATTGAGAGTCTAATTTCAGGGTTAGTAAAATGTATTTATGAATGAACCATTATAGGAGAGTGCATTTGTGGTTTAGAAACTATTTTTTGCACCAAGTATCTTCTGTGAATGATAAAATAAAGCATGTATTTGGTATTCAATATTTCATTTTCCATGTGTTTTACAGAGGGTGGATTTCTGTAGTGACACCTATCACAATATATTCTGCCACTCATCTCCTACCTGAATATAAACCTCATGAAACAAATGGTGACATGTGTCTAATCCACTGTTGCTTCTCAGCAGCATGGTCTGATCGGCCGTCACATTCAATAAATGCCAAATGAGTGAATGGGCAAATTAGAAGGAATTATCTTTGCTATGAAGTTTAATGTTGTAATGATGTCAAGCTCATACGCTCACACGTATACTTCAAATAAACCCATTCACCACTTAACATCACATGGAGATTGAGGGTGAGATAACCCATCTCCTTGCCTACATGGATGTTAGGCATTCATGATTTCTTCCAGGACCACCTGGATTTTACTATATATATATATCAAATTATATGTTATTTTACCTAGATTAAATACCACATGAACGTGTACTTGGTGACACTCTTGCTAAGGAACAGTCCACCACTGTCCTTGTCTATAAATGGATCCCCCACTCTCTAGGTGGTAAAAATGCTTTCTATGATCTGTCCTTTATCTTGTTGTCGAACTACATTTTTCTGGACCCTTCTGGGCCCTTTATTGTCACCGCTATAGTTGTCTTTTTTCATCAAACTCTCACACCTCTCATCTCTGCTTATTTGTGTTCTGACGATAAGTCTTTTACATCTCAAAAGATGGGGACGTATTAAAATACCATCTCGTCCAGGAAGGCTTCTCCTCTCCTCCTCTGCTAGTGCAGTAGACAGTGTTACCATTGTTCTGATGATTGGGAACTGTAAATAGGCCAGCTCTGTTGGTTAGTTTTTATTGTCAACTTGACACAACCTCGAGTCACATGGGAAGAGAGGGTCTTAGCAAGACATTGGCTAGATCAGGTTGGCCTGTGAGCATGTCTATGGGCAATTGTCTTGCTTATAAATAGATTCATCCCAATGTGAGCTGCACCAGTTCCTAGGCTGGGACCCCTGAACAGTATAAGAATGAAAGAATAGCTGAGCAGAAGCAAGCAGTCAGTATGGGTGGAATTGTTTCTCTTAAATCTTGGCTCAGAGTGTACTGTGACTAGTTGCTTGAGTTATTTGCCTTAACTTACCCAAAATGATGTTCTGTAACCTGGAACTATAAGCCAAATAACTGTTTTCTTCCCCAATTTGCTTTTGGTCAGGGTGTTTCGTCATAACAACAGAAATAAAACTACAACAGCATCCTTGGATGGACAGATGTATATAGACAGAGAGAGAGAGAGAGAGAGAGAGAGAGAGAGAGAGAGAGAGAGAGATTAATTCTTTTGCTTTCCCAGGAAGTGATCTGGACTGTTCTTCTCTGAGTGATGGCTGGGAATCTCAGAAGCCAACCACAGACATTCCAGAAGCCTCTTCTGGCCATGTTCTGTCTCAGCATCTCCGAGAAAGCTCCCAGAATTTTTCTCTTCAGCCTCAGACGAAAGCCTCAGGACATTTCCAAAAGACCATTTTGGCGCATTCAAGTGAGTCCTTTTTCATCTTTGCCACACCCAAAGAGTTCTTTTTTCTTGCCACTGAAAAATGATGTAAGAATTGACTAATGTGCTCTTAGGAACTTGTGTCAACCTGCTTGAGGAAGGGGAGACCTAAGCTCCTGCTGTTGTTTAGATGACACAGAGGAAGTGCCTGCCTTTGAATGTATCCATGAAGTTCTCAGCAGCCCTGAGTTTACAGTGCCTTATTTTTCAAGAACCTTGATGTCTGATAAGTATTAGGTTTTGATAAAGCTGAGGAGAAGAAACACAGGTCTTGATCATTTACTTCTTGATTTGTAGCTGTGTGCTTGACATACTTCAAAAGGAGGGGAAATTTTTGAAGAAATAAGAAAAAAATCATCTTTTGGAGCTATGCCTCCAGGAAGGAAAGCGATATTCAGCTCTTGGTATATCTTAGCATGAGTAATGGAAGAAGCTCACCAGTTTGCTGCTGACTCCTGTTCATCAGTAGCACATTAATGACACTCTCATGCAGTCTCCCTTCTAGAGGAGGAGAACTGAGCTGGCTCTGTTGAGCTTGCAGAGATTTTAAGTTCTGACCCCCACTCATAATTTACAGCTCTACGAGCCACCATAGGAAAAAATGTACTAGGCTCTACAAGCAGGTTGCCAAACTCTGAAATTTAACCTTGCATCTGTGCAGAGAGATAATCCTAATTCTTCTTTGCAATGACTAAAATGACCCAAAGGATTTGCTGTGTCTTGTCCACATGAATACTCAACAGATTTTGAGGTTATCACTCCAGGGAGCAGAGAATGCATGGAAATAATCTTGTCTTTATTTGCCTTTATAAACCACAAATGAATAGTGTCCCACTGAGCATCCCTCTAAAGACTCACTCATATGCCCTGTGCATTATATTCTCACTACAGCTGTTCAGGAAGTGCTAAAGGGTCTTTAAGTTCCCTGTGCAGTTGTTTCAATAACAGAAAAACCTAGCTTTGACTTCGTGGTTAAGTGCCAGGCTATCAATACCTACTGAGACTCAGCAGCCACCTCTTCCAGGGAGCCTAGCTTTCATCATTCTGCCTCCCAAAACTCCTTTTTTATGCTCATGAGCTGCACCACTGTGCATGCTTGCCTGTGTTTCTCATCATTCTCTGACCCTAACTAAGGTCATGGTTATCCTTGGATCCCAAAATGACCATAGAGTACCTGGGTAGAACAATTTCTCCCTGATTGTGGTGAACCAATCCAGAAGTGTATCGGCTTATTGTACAGATAAGAATACTAACATTTGCCGGGTGGTGGTGGTGCACGTCTTTAATCCCAGCACTCAGGAGGCAGAGCCAGGTGGATCTCTGTGAGTTTAAGGCCAGCCTGGACTACAGAGTGAGCTCCAGGAAAGTCACAAAGCTACACAGAGAAACCCTGTCTCGAAAAACCAAAAAACCCCCTAACATTCTGGAGATGAAGTAAGCCTTTAGACTCATTGCAGAGAATGCAACCATGACAAATGCATGCTCTTGTTGTATCTGGGGTGTCTGTTGTACTTGCTGTACATGGATGACCCCTACTCTTCATCATGGCCCACTCTAAATGGGACTACCTCTGATGGGCCTTCTTTGTCTCATCCTGGTCAATGGATGGAGTAAATTATTCTCCTATAATTACAGGGCACTCTGCATGTATAACTTTGCTGAGAATATTTATTTTCCTTTATCATTGGGTTCTGCCTTGCTTGGCCATCTCCATCATTTCTGTTCTCCCTGTGTGGGACCTGAGTGAACATTCTGTTCCAGGTGGTACAGAAGATGCTAAGAACACTGGCCTG
>CABHPR010099123.1:0-11311 GCA_902168415.1 Peromyscus melanophrys
TTTTTTACCACATCTTTTCTCCATTTTAGTATTAGATATGTTGAGTTCATTTTTATTAAGCTTTTTCTCAGACATAAAAGTTTCAATTTTGGGCTATTTAATATCTAAGCACAATATCAACTAAGGAGATAAAAAAAGACCCCAAAAAATGGAGAAAAAGAGTCTCCTAGAATTCAGGAGGCAGCGATGACAACAGCCAAGTTGATTTACTTGATTTTGAGCAAACACTTCCTCCTTCTAATTTCATGTGCTCTGACAATTTGGAACATATGGAATAATACTTACGCAAATTTAAGCCCTCTTTCTTTGACCCCCCTCTTCCTAAGCAGCAAATACAAATTATAGCCCTCATTATTATGGGGTCTTTGTTGTAAAGACCCCACCCCCATCTGTTTCCATCTCATGAGAGACAATGAAGAAGGTGAAACACCCTCTTAACTGTAACCCTCTCTCTCGCTGGGAACAGGAGAGATCAAACCTTGGGTTAGGCCTCAGTAGCACAGTGGTTTTCAGCGCGGTCAGGGCGAGGCCTAATTCAGAAGAGCCCTTCAAAGTCACATCAGTCCATGTCGCTCTCCTGGGTATGTCCCCAGGCAATCACAGACACCTGTGATGCCAAGCCGTACCTGGTCAGGTGCAGTTGCATCTCCAGCTCCTGCTGCTTGGACAACAGGCAGAATCAGCAGCAGTGCTGCCCATGGTGCATGCTTGCATGTTTCTAGAATCTGAAGAGAACTTTGTAGTTGGATGGTTTTGTCTTTCCTTAAAATAAATATTTGAAATATTTGAAAGTTTTCCCTATCATCAGACCAAAACTTGCCTTTTCTCTGAGTTTCTATATATTCAGTGATTCCTGGTGTTTCACTGTTATACACTGGCTTGTTTATAATAAATCACTGTGAACCTAAAACAAATTCGACTTAAGCAAAGGGTACTATGTCTTGATTTCATGAGCAGTGCAGGTTAAGATAATATTTATATGATGTGTACAGTAAAATGTCATTTGACTACATTATTCTTTGATCCTTAAAAAATGCTTATAGATGTTTACAGTGGAAAAAGTTACCTTCCTGGAGCTTCTTATGTAGATCAGAGGTGAAACTTGAAAGAACTAGAGTAGATGCTGAGGCTGCCTCAGTCTTTCCTAAGATCCTCACCTTTGGTGAGTTTGAAATGGGAAGCATTATTTGTCTTTAGTTATAAAATTGTTTATGTTTTCAAATATAGAAACAATGCGTATAATTTTTAAGACATTGAAATAAAAAATGTAAAAGTTGGTAATTCAACCATCTTCCTGGCATCTCTTACAGGTATGTTATAATTGAGATCCCATCACTTCCAATTTTTTGTTTTATGTATTTTGAAAGGAGACATATTTATCTTCCTCAATAAGTTCGTGGCTGTAGCTGTATCACAGTTTATTATTATCCTAATTCTGAATGATTAACTTCTTTCTAATTACAGGAAAGAATTTCAAAAGTATACCTTATATCATAATTTGTGGTAAATGGTGACAATTAACGTTACTTAATGTTCTGATGCAGAGAGATACATTCAGATCTTAAAGATAATCTGACAGCATTCCAAAAGTACTTGATTGAGAGCAGCAAACAAATGATGCCTTTGAAAGTCTGGGAATTACAAGGTACAGCACTTTGATTGCTCTTAACATTATACTTTCGTAACAGACCTGTTTTTTCTAAATAAACTTCAATAAGACATGATTTGTTACTTTATAAACAGCCATAATTAATTATGAGAAGAATATAAATTCTATTACTTTGTGAATATGTTTTTAATGAAAGCATTATCAAGTCATACTTTAAAAATTATACGAAACATGAGTATTTGATACTATCATTCTGAAAGTATGAACGTATTTACTTTCTCGAATACTAAGCCCCACTTCAGAGTCTGTGATACTGATTTAAAAGGCTGATATAATGGCTCATGCCTGTAATTTTGGCACTTCAGAGGCTGAGGCGAGAGGATTTGATACAAGTTTAAGGCCAGACAGGTCCCACCTCATTCTCCACCAGCCTGAGCTACAATGTCAGACTTTGTTTCAAAGAATCTGTCTACTCCAGGGATCATTTTCTCCAGGGATACAGTTGCTAACCTCCCACCCCTGCGCATTCAACAACATTAATTAAACTCAGTGAGTGACACACAACAGAGACCTGAGATCAGAATGAAGACTGCTTGAGAGAAGGTATTCCAGTGGAAAAGGGAGGGGGGTTAGAGAGAGTAATGGGTAGAAACAGTTAAAGATTTATTTTATGTATTTTGAGTACTTATCTCCGTGTACATCTCCATGCCAGAAGAGTGTGGTGGTATTTCCCTCCCCACCTTTCCACTGAAGCCCTTCTTTCCCAAGAGGTCTCCCTCCTACTGCGTGTCTATCCATCCCACTACGCTTATTAGGTTGTTTACATGAGCATGGGTGATAGATACTACTTACTGGAACACGGCCAGCTTACCAGGGCTACACCACTGAAGACTGGTACCCTCCCTCATAACCACTAACTTGTCTTGGTGCTCTGTTGATCAGGCCTTTGTCACGTGTCTCACTCAGCTAAGTATAGAAAAAATAGCCTATGTTTTTATGGCAGAAGCCATATTATTTATGTTTGCACATGTCATTTTTGATAGTATATTTTAATTTGTGGAAAACAGGTAAGTATTAAATCACTCATTCATAGAAGTCTTAGGTCATACCCTAATTTAACTTAAGGAGGAAGTTTTTGATTTAAAACTTTTTAAAATGCTAAATACAGTACAATTAACATATGTGAATATGTGGGAAGAAATGTTGAGTAAAGAGTTATATTGAATGGAAATGTCTAAAGCAGTAGCATTACAGTAGATGCACTAGTGATTTTGGTTTTCTTCTTCTAGATCTTAGTTTTCAAGCAGCCTCTCAAATAGTGTCCACTCCTGTTTATGATGCTGTAAAACTAATGAAAGATATTTCACAGAACTTCCCCATAAAAGCCAGGTATGTTGAACTTGGTTGGTATGATTATAAGCAGATCTCTTTCCATTAAGTGAACTGTGTGAGAATAACTGATTCCTAACACAAAGATGTCAATTCTGGCTTTTCACTGTTTGTGCTTAGTTTTTTATTAGAGTAAAACATTGGGTCATATCTGCCGGTATATTATACTACAAATAGAATTATTAAATTAGAGGCTAAAGGAAAAGAAAAATATTTTAAAAATCCTTTTAGTAAGAATCATGAGTAATAAAATATTTTTGATCAACAAATAGAAAATATTTTTTCATTCTTTCATGGAAGATAATAAAAAGTATTATTCTAAATAAATTATCTGTACCTCAATACTGCCAAATCATTTTCTTGTGTTTTGGATTTCAAAATTAGTAACCTTTTAAATATATAGAAAATTGTATGTAATACTTTTTTCTAGTAAGATATGTCATTGAACCGTTTCCAGGAAATACTGACTGTCCCCTTAAACATACTTTTCATTTCAATAGATAGTTCATTTGCATATTCAGAGTGATCAGGATACAATTTCAGATTTTGTGGGGATTTACAAAATAACACAATTTTTATGCATCTGTATTTTGCTTAGGAATGACCAAGTATAATGTTATAAGTAACAAATGAAATTAAGTAAACCCTTCATATTAAATGAACATAAATCTATATTAAGATAGAAACACCCAACAAGTCACAAGTGTATGTGAAAAAGAACTTCCACAAGTACTGGGAGCAGCCTGTTCTCTTGACTCATCTTTTTAAGGACTGAATACTAAATCTTTTTTCTCAAATACTATTTTGTCCATTTATTTATAGTTTAAATTAAAGACCCCCCACCCCCACCCCCCGGAGCTAAGGACCGAACCCGGGGCCTTACACTTGCTAGGCAAGCGCTCTACCACTGAGCTAAATCCCCAACCCCAAATTAAAGACTCTTAAATGAAGATAGCTTTACATTTGAAAGATAGATAAATAGTATCTGTTGGACACAAGAGATCCAAAATATGTTTTATGGCCCTCTGAAAATAGAAAAGTTTGTGGGGTTTTTTTTGTGTTTTTTTTGTTTTGTTTTGTTTTTTTTTTTAGTTTTGTGGGGGTAGGTTCTTGCTGTGTGGCCTAAGCTGATCTCAAACCCACTGCCTCATCCTCTTAAGTAGCTAGAATTACAGGACTTCACACTATGCCTGCTTAAGATACTTTTATTAGTTTACTAATTGTAGAAATGTGGAGTTTCATTGTGACATAGTAACATAATGTGCTTTAATAATATTTACACTTCTGATTCAACCAGTTTTAAATGGGGAGGAATTTGAAAAGTTAACATTATTCAAATATAAAGCATGAAATATGTGTATATGAAAATATATATTTAGCCACATGACTTTTAATTAATAGTAACTTGAAATTAGCTCAAATATAAAGAAAAATAATTTTAGTTTTAATAAAGCAGTTAACTATTGAATGCTAGATTATAGTTATGAACTACCATACCCCTCTAACAATCTTCACTTTAGATAACTTTCCTCTATGCATACATTGACTGATATGATAATAACATTTTTCAGGGATTTTACAGGTTGAAAACATCTATAGAAAAAATATATTTTTAATTCTATCTTTAAGTTATAAGAGAATGATAAAGTCTTCTAGAGTGGCTAAGATGAAGTCAATGTAATCATTTCTCCCTATCTCTAAGTACTATATCTGAAAATTTGATGAACTACATTTGAAAAATACTCAAAGAATAATGGTCTCTTCATTGAACTTAAACAGACAATATCTTTATACTTACTTAAAATAATATAGTGCATGAGCTATTTATATAAGAGAATATTAGGTATTCTAAATTAGACTATTTATAATATATAATATTATAATATACAAAATTATATATGTAGGTTACATGCAATTATGAACTATTTTTAATAAGCAGTGTGATCACCCACACATAGATTTTTTTGTTTTTATGGGGAATCCAGGAATCAATCCTCCATTTATACCAGTGGATGACTGTGTTTCCTATGTTGGTTAATCCCAGATTAATCAAAATTCTTATATAGTTAGTGTTTTGAAAAGTAGTGGTAGATAAGCTATGCTAATACTTGATTCATACAGTGGAAGTATGTGAAATTCTGAGTCTTCATTCCCTGTGAAGAAAACGAAATGTCAAATAAAATACAGTACCATTCTCAAACTAGGCTATGGAAATAGCCTCTTGAATCATTTGGAAAATAAATATTTTCTAAAGTATTATGTTACATTGAATTAATGATTATTCCTAAACACTTAAGGAAGAATTAATTCTATTTATGTTATTATGTAATGTATTTATTTTCTCAGATCTCTGACAAGGGTTGCTGTAAATGAACTAATGAGACAAGAAATAAAGGAAAATCAAAAGGTTTGCTTGAATTTCTTAAAACGTTTTTATTTTCCATATGTATTCACTTTTTCACAAGTTAGATCTTTTTATTTTAATACAAAGCAAGTGTTACTGCTTTTTTTTTTATTGTTGAGATAGTTCAAAGAGAGAAGATCAGGTTCTGAGGCTCAGAAGGAATACACTCGTGTTAAACTACTGTGACATCCTTAGTATCCAATAACAAGTAAGACACAGTCGATCAATAGTTTGATAAGATTATTCCAAAAGGTCTGTTGACATTTAAACATCAAATTATGCTAATTGTGTTAGCACTTGCAGTTGTATGTTAATAGTTCTGATGCTGGTCGTAGCCTAGCTCCATGCCATATAATGGTTTCTCTTAATATAACACCAGCTCATAGAGTGCTAAGCAGTGTTAATTTACTTCCTCACATGGAAAGATGTCTTAAGGTCTCTATCACTGATGGTATGGCTCTGGTGCTCCACAGTGTCAGGAAGTGTTCCTAAAACACCAGCTGGCTTTCTGGGTAGTAAGATGGCAGCCACAGCTTGAGGCTGTGTGTTCAGAGACCGATGCCAGAAGAGCGTTCATAATCACATTAATCCTCATTAAAGCTATCCTGAGTACTTCAACAGACTTTGACATGTGTCTATGGACCAGGACCCTGTCATATGGCCATCTCTAGCTGTACGGGAAGCTAGAAAAGCTAGTGTTTATTCTTCCAGTAATGGAAGTTAGCAGATAACTGAGCTAAGGAGTGTGCTAGGTTTGTCAGCCACCCCGTTTTCAGGACGAGAACTAGCTGAACTGTGTTGTTGCCCCTTTTGTAACTTTACCAACTGTGTCTTTGGAGAGTTTCTTGTTATAATTTTTGTTGCTGTTGTTAGATCATCTGCAGTCAGACAGTAGACAGGCTCGGAAAGGAGAGGAGAAGGGAAGTACCCGGTGCCATTGGCTTTTCACTGAGTTGTTCTGTTTGCTTGCCATCAGAACTCTCTTCCCTGTGGTCATTTGAATCAGGGGGCTGGAAGATTTCATAAGATTAAAGAGGAGTTATGAGAAGAACTGAATATTTATTCTGTCCAGTGTAGCATGAATCTTAAAAGGTCTTATTAATAAAATCAAACCGGAAGCCAGGTATTGGGGTGAACACTGGAAGATCAGAGAAGCAGAACAAGCCACAGGCACCTCACCTCGCCAGTTCCTCAGCTGATCCTGTTTCCTCAGACTGGAAGCCTCTCAGCTGAACTCCTGCTCAAAAGCCTAAAAGTTTAACCTGCTCGGGTGACTCGTCCTCATGCCTTAAATACCTTTCTGCTTCCTGCCATCACTTCCTGGGATTAAAGGCATGAGTAGCCATGCCTGGCTGTTTCCAGTGTGACTTTGAACTCACAGAGATCTGGATGGATCTCTGCCTCCAGAAGGCTAGGATTAAAGGTGTGAGTGCCACCATTTTCTGGCCTCTATGTCTATCTAGTGGCTGTTCTGTTCTCTGACCCCAGATAAGTTTATTAGGGTGCACGATATATTTTGGGGAACATAATATCACTACAGTCCAGAGAATGATTCATGATAGCCAACCTTGAAGTTTTAAATGAGTAGAGTTTTTAAGGATATAGTAAATGAAAGTAGAAGACAATAGCCAGCAGCAGGAATTGGAAGATGGGTCGGTGGTTAAGAGAGCATACTGTCCTTGCAGATTACCTGTGTTTTGTTCCCAGCACCCAGTTCACACTGCTCACAACCATCTCTAAGTCCATGTATAGGGGTTCCAACCCCCTCTTCCGGCTTACACAGGCAACCCATACCCATCTGCACATACAGAAACACAGGCACACAGACATACACATAAATTAAAAATAAAGAATACTGGAACACAAATCTCTAAACAGTTATTAATAAAAAAAAAAATCCAGAGCCAGATATTGGTGTAAAATCTGAAAGATCAGAGGAGTAGGACAAGCCACAGCCAACCTCACCTCACCAACTCCTCAGCCTCCAGAGAGAGCTACTTCCTGTGTACTCACACCTATATATACACCTTTCTGTGTTCTGCCATCTCACTTCCTCTCTCTGCCCAACTACATCACTTCCTCTTTCCGCCCAGCTCTATCACTTCCTGTCTGCCTGTACAGACCTCCACAGCTCTATGGTTAACTAGCACTGGGATTAAAGGTGTGTGCTACCCCCCCCCCCCACCCCCGCATGGCTCTGTTCCCATGTGGCCTTGAACTCAGAGAGATCCGAATGAATCTCTGCCTCCTGAATGCTAGGATTAAAGACATATGCTACCATTGCCTGACCTCTATATTTAATATAGTGGCTATCTTTGTCCTCTGATCCTCAGATAAGCTTTATTGAGGTGTACAAATAAAATATCACCACAAAATACTAAAAAATAAATAACAAAACATCATTTATTTGGGTGCTTCCAATGCCCAACAGGTAGATATCAAATCATTTACAAGTCCAGAAGGAAGGACTGGAGAAGTCCTGCTGGCACAGCCATGCTGGGGATTAGGACTGAGAGCAGCTGGCAAAACATCTTCATAGATGAGCTCTGCCTTTCTGTTCTTACCATACATTTATACCCTGGATGAACAGGAGTCGTCTTTGTTAGAAGTGGTTTACCTTCTAGCTGTTCTCCAAGGCATAATGCTTTTACACTCTTAGCTGTGTGCTTTTCTCCTTCCTCTTTGATAAAGACCAGCCTGCCCCCGAACAGAGACTCTTAGGGCACACTTGAGATAAACTTGTATGGGTCTAAGACAAGGAAGCCCTCTATGCTCCCAAAGTCTACTTTCAACAAGTGCAAACAGCACATACAGTTTGCCAATTTACAGCAGTGCAAATCACTAAAAGGTATAGCATGAATCTTTAAAGGTCTCATTAATAAAAACAAACCTGGAGCCAAGTATTGGGGTAAACGCTGAATGATCAGAGAAGCAGAACAAGCCACAGCCACCTCACCTTGCCAATTCCTCAGCTGATCCTGTTTCCTCAGACTGGAAGCCTGAGTCCTCATCGAACTGGATCTCATCTGAACTGCTGCTAAAAGCTAAAAGCTTAACCAGCTCTATTTCCTGGTCCTCACTCACGCCTTATATGCCTTTCTGCTTCTTGGCATCACTTCCTGGGATTAAAGGCATGAGTAGCCATGCCTGGCGGTTTCCAGTGTGGCTTTGAACTCACAGAGATCTGGATGGATCTCTGCCTCCAGAATGCTAGGATTAAAGGTGTGAGTGCCACCATTTTCTGGCCTCTATGTCTATCTAGTGGCTGTTATGTTCTCTGACCTCAGATAAGTTTATTAGGGTGCACAGTATATTGGGGACATAATATCACCACAAAAAGGGATGACTTCAAAGACAGCCTTTGAAAGACAAGGTAGTATCCCTCACAGACAAAGAAGAGAAAAAAGATGACAGGATGAGAGGCTTGAAGCAGACCGCTGTTTTGAGAAAGAGACTGACTGATCTAATTAAGTCACCCAATGCAAATGTTATCTGTAAACAGTTTTCAAGCTGAGAAATCCAAAAAGTTAGTTTTGCCTGTTTTACGCTGAAAGAATACCCCACCAACACCTGTCCAAGTCAGTCTAACTCCCTCGCACTTGACAAACATCAAAGTAAAGCTAGAGATCCATGTGAAGAGTAAGGGGCGGGGGGTGGGGGGTGGGGGGGAGCAACAGAGTCCTTTTGTGGTTCATGAAACCTGCACAGCAGAAGTTAGCTAACTTACAGAATTAGTACATTCGTTTAAGGAAAAAACTTTAAAAATGGTTGAGAATGAGAAGCACCAGAGGTTTAGAGAACTATGACTCAGATTAAAGGTGGACAGAAATGTGGTGGTATTGTGTTCCCTGAAATACTGTTCATGCTAATAAACTTATCTGGGGTCAGAGAACAGAACAGCCACAATATTAAACATAGAGGTTAGGCCGTGGTAGCACACGCCTTTAATCCTAGCATTCCAGAGGCAGAGATCTACCTGGATCTCTGTGTGTTCAAGGATACAACCAAACATGGTGATTCATGCCTTTAATCCCAGAAAGTGAGCCTTTAATTCCAGGAAGTGATGGCAGAAAGCAAAAAGGTATATAAGGCATGAGGATCAGGAACTAGGCTGATTAAGCTTCAGGCTTTCGAGAAGCAGTTCAGCTGAGATCCATTTGGATGAGGACTCAGAAGCTTCCAGTCTAAGGAAACAGGATCAGCTGAAGAATTGGTGAGGCGTGGTGGCTGTGGCTGGTTCTGTCTTTCTGATCTTCCAGCATTCACCTCAATACCTGGCCCTGGGTTTGTTTTATTTAATAAGACCCTTTAAGATTCATGCTACACAGAAATTGATATCCATGTCCAAGAAGGTGATGTGAAATCACAACAGGAAGAATTCTGGGAAGGTGTAATAAGTAGAGAGAAACCGTTTCACAAGTAAAAACCACAATTGCAAGTGACATTGGAGAGAATTGACCTTGTAGAAAATGCCACATAAAACACAATGGCAAGGAATAAGAAATGGGGAGAAAATAAAATAGAAATGAATTGCACAGAATCCAACAGGAAAACATGAGTAAAAAGCAGATAAAGTCTGATAAACCTTACATAAGAGTTCCTGAGATAGAAAGGGAGAAAATGAGCAAAAGAAACACTTAAAATTACGATTAAGCCGTGGTGCCACGGGGGCCTTACTGATCTGGCTAACTGGCTGCTGCTATCTGAAGCCATGTTGATGTCTGCATCCAGGCTGCCTCCAAGGGCCTTGTCTGGGTGTGTGGTCCCACTGCAGCCAGGAGCTGTATTTGAGGTCTGAGCTGTCGCCAGAAACCATATGGAGGGCTCTGGTTCATGCTACCCTGACTGAAGAGGAAGAAGGCTACTTTTGCTGTGATATCAATGACTGCAGATGCACAGTTGAGAGGGAGGGACATGGAAGGCTTCTGTGACAATTCTTACCCCCCACCCCCACCCCCAAAGTAACAGCCTGGACAGGAGGCCATCAAGGAGAGCTCTTAGGAACTGTTATGGGGATGCTGAGGTGTGACTCTCCACAGTTGATGGCTCCTGATAGGTTGCGGGAGGGCAGGGACTCAGCTCTATTTGAGGGGCAAAAGCTTGACTCTGCTTCAGAGAGGATATAAATAACACAAATTGGACTTTTTTCTGTTCTTATTTTCATTTTGCTTTTTTTTTGGGGGGGGGGGGGTGCGTCACAATGGTGGGAGGGTGAACATGGAGGGACTGGGAGGTGAGTGTGACCAGGGTGCATGATCTGAAGTTCCCAGAGATCAGTGGCAGGGTGGGGTGGGGTGGGGGCTACAATAGATCTGTGTATGAAAAGGTGCCCTGTGTAGCTGGAAAACTGACCCAGGTTGAGCAAACAAGGTCTGGGGTGTTGCACTTTATAGATTGTTGGTGTAATGGAAGGACAAAACTGCAAATGGCTACAGACATCTCAAATAGATCATTTAACATGAAAAAACAGGTCGACATGTGGAGTCCTGAAGGTGAGAAAGCTCTTTTAGGTAGATATGTGCATGCAGGCTACAAGGAACACTGGACATGAAGAATTCAGAGTTGCTAAGGAGGCAGCTCAGGGTTAGGACACTTGCCTTGCAAATGGCTGTGCAAGGCCTTGCCTTTGATCCCTGCAGCAACACACACACACACACACACACACACACACACACACACACACACACACACACACACACAGAGAGAGAGAAAAGGGAGAATTCCCTCCCAGAAGCACTATCTGAGGTGTTCTTAGGAAATTTCTTAAGGCAGTAACTAACTGAAGATACTGCAGCAAGTAACTGGCTATTGTTCCGGTTTAAGCATCAACCTTGTGTGGATCCGATGTGTTGTACTAGGTCTAAAACCGTAGCCACCACTGTTGGTTAACTGTTATCCGATGTGTTGTA
>CABHPR010099124.1:0-10435 GCA_902168415.1 Peromyscus melanophrys
GGGGGGCGGGACAGAGCCGGGCCGGCCGCCTCTCTGTCAAAGTGCTGTCCGGGGCCTTAATATTAGTAATTGAAGCTGATGAGGACTCCGTCTCTGTTTCTACTGATAAAAAAATAAAAAATAAAAAAGACAGGGAGGGAAAAAGAGCAACTAAATTATAGGGACGGGAGAAAAACATGATTAATCAAAGGTCTGAACTGTCGCCGTGCTGGAGGCCCAGTAAATCTCGCCGGCCGGGGCGTGCGGAGGCCGGGGGATAAATCTGAGCCTCGTGGAGTTTGCCACCCCTTTCTGTTTGCCTCTCGCGTCGCACGTCAATTAATTCGATAATTGGATTTGAAGAGATGTCAGAAGATTATCCAGGGGAAGCGGGAGGAGCGGTTGCTGAGGGTCTGCGATCGGCAGCGGAGGCGAGCGCCCAGGCCCGCGGGTCAGGCTGTGGAGGGACCGGAGAGCCAGGCAGGCCTGTCGGGATCACCCAGCTCGCCTGAGCTCCGCTCTGCAGCAGCCCCTGAAAGGTGCCTCAGTTGGTGCCAGTGCCCACCTAAGATGCGCAGCTCCCCTGCGAGCACACTGTCCTCCAGCGCAGTCCCCAACGCTCTCTCCAAGGCCTGTCCGGTGCCACCACAGGTTTGCACCACATGTCTCCTGTCCAGCGTCCTAGGTGTCCCAGCATTAACGCATCTACAAGCGCGTTTGTATGCAGGTTTGTAAATGAACTGCCTCTGTCTCCCCAAGCTCCTGTGAACCTCTGGTTCACCCCATCTGATCTCTGATATTTTTTCACAAAATATTGAAGAATTCCCGGGAAGACAGGGATCGAGACTTCTTTTTGAATCCCCACTCCCACTGGTGGAAATCATTCTTTCCCTCACTCCCTCACATGTACTTAGATCCTAACCTATAACGAAAGTGTGTTGTTTAAGGAAAACGCCTTCACAGATACACACACACACACACACACACACACACACACACACACACACACACGCACACTGACCCAGACTGCTGGTCACCAGGCACCTTGCTGCATCCTGACAATTAGATGCCACAATTAGATTAGTGTGTGTGTGTGTGTGTGTGTGTGTGTGTGTGTGAGAGAGAGAGAGAGAGAGAGAGAGAGAGAGAGAGAGAGAGAGAGAGAGGAGAGACTATAGACCGTTGGTCTCAATTATGCCTTGCCCTATGCTGTCTGTAGAAATCTATCCTGGGATAGGGGAGAAGAGGGTAGAAGCTTACAAGTCAATCAGAAAATTTAAAAAAAAAATGTTTCTAAAAAAAAAATGACAAGATGAAATTTAAGGCTCAAGAAGGTGGTGAAGGCAAGCTCACAAAGGCTGCCTGGCCAGGCTGCCTGAAGTAAAGAAATCCTAGGGGAAAATAACCAGGAGGACCCTGCCGGAGCCAGCATCCAGAAGCGGCTAGCCCTGACCCTTGAAATTCAAGCAAGGGAGATAGCTAATGGGATCGATAGCTGTCAGGTAACAGTATGAACAGTGCGGCAGGCCAGGTTCTGTTTAAGCCCGTTTACAACACTGGCTGGTGCCAGTCAGCTGCGCACACTTGTTCAGATAATCATCCCTTGTCTGCGTGAGTGAGAGGCAACATTCTGCCTACGAAGGGACAGTGCAGAGGATCTAGGCAGCTTTTGTTTCTACGTCGGGGCTCCTCCAGGAAGTTAACTTTCTCTGCTCTTTCTGGTGACCTGGTCTGTTTCCCGAAGATGTCGATTAAAAAGAAATTGATCCCATCACCTGTCTTTCAGTCACAGCCTGTTTTTGGTTACGTGCTTTCTGAATGGACCTTTGGTGGCAAGCATTCTGTATGCCAGAAAATACTTTCATTTAAACCAGGAACTGAGAGGTGAAGCCACAGGAAGAAGTCTGGGTCCATCTAAGGTTGGCCTGTAGCTCTCTCCATTCTCCTCAGCGAAGCCTTGCATGAAATCTCAGTCTGTATATATTGCTCTCAAAAAAAAGGACACTCATCCTATAAGAGACAACACAGAAGGAGTCCCTGATGCCACTGGGGCATGAAAGATGAGACTTAGGGGATCATCATTGAGGTTGGTGGAGGGAGTCCTGGACCTGAACTCAGAGGAATTAGCTTCAGTTCCTGCACTGCCCTCTGTCATCAGAGCGGGTGGAACACCGGAAAGTTGAAATGACTTCTATATGTCACATAGTGAGAAACAGCAGAGCCCCTTGAAGGCCCCCATTCTCCACTCCTGGTCTATCGAGTAGACAGCATAATGTAGAATCTGACTTCCTGGGTTCAATCTTATCTCCACTTTCTAGCTTTCTCCCGGTTTCCTCTGTCACGTTTTGGTAGCAATAGTGCCCATTTCATAACCTCCCAGGTTGAGGTTCATACAGGAGGCATCTGCATCTGCACCAGTGGCTTGTTATTCAACTGTCCATTAATTCATTCATAGAATACCTATTTGAAAAGCAGTGTGGTTCATCAGTCCATCAAACCTACATTGAAGGCCCATTGTGTGCTCAACACTGATAGGCAGTTACAAAACCATGAGTCCATGACCTCATTAACTCTGATAGTGGCTCTTTTTATTGTTTGTTTGCTTTGTTTTCTGACACAGGGTCTCTCTATGAAGTTCTGGCTGTCCTGGAATTTGCTATGTAGACCAAGCTGGACTAGAACTCAAGTGATCCTCTTGCCTCTGCCCGCCGAATGCTGGAATTCAAGGCATGCACCATCATACCCAGCCTCAGTGGCATTTCCTTGTATTCCTAGGTACTAATGTGGTTCAGGCACATGGGAATATGTTTATTGAATGAATGCATAAACACTACTAAAATAAAATTAGAAAAGAATTAGAAATATAGTTCCTGCCTTTTTTCTTAAAGATTTATTTATTTTATATGCAATAGTGCTTTGCTTGCATGTATGATGTGTATCACATGTGTCCCTGGTGCCCAAGGAGGCCAGAAGAGGGCATCAGATCCCCTGGAACTGGAGTCAGATGGTTGTGAGCTGCTATGTGGGTGCTGGAAACAGAGCCTGGGTCCTCTGCAAAAGCAGGAAGTGCTCTTAACTACTGAGCCCTCTCTCCAGGTCCCTTTTTATTATTCATGTATTTTTACTTATGTATTTTAAATAAACTTTATTATTTTAAATAAACTTGCAAATAAAAAATATCACATACAAAAATTAACCAGATCCAAAGTCTATACATCTCTTTTTGTTTGTTTGTTAAGACAGGAGTCAAGCTATGTTTTTCAATATGGTTTGAACTCCCAGACTCAAGAGACCTTCCTATCTCAGATTTCTAATTAGCTGGGACTAGATATATACTGCTTTCATAAGCTTAAACTCCCACCGTGGATTTGCACACACGAAGACAAAGAATAACAGAAGTGAACATATTTAGACTGTGTTAAGTAGATGTGGTCTCAGGTTATAGCTTAGTGGTAGAGTACTTGCCTGACATGCCTAAGATCCCGGGTTCAATATCGAGAATTCCCAAAAACAAACATATTAAGAAAATACATCCAGGCTGGAGAATTAGCTCAGCAGTTAAGAACACTTATTGCCCTTACAGAGGACCTAGGTTCAATTCCCAGCACCCGTACGGTGGCTCACAACAGTCTGTAACTCCACTTCCAGGGGAATTCAACACCCTCTTCTGACCTCTGCAGGTCCCAGGCACATATGTGGCCCATATATATACATGCAGACAAAACATGCATACATGTAAAATAAATCTAAAAACATAAGTTCTTCCAGGTGTGGTGGCACATGCCTTTATCCAAGCACTTCACAGGCAGTGGCAGGTGATCTCTGTGTGTGATGCTAACCTGGTCTACATAGTGCATTCCAGGCCAGCCAGGGTCAATAGTGAGACCTTGGAGAGAGACAGACAGACAGACAGACAGAGACAGAGAGAACAGACAGATAGAGACAGACAGAGATAGACAGAGACAGGCAGAGAGAGGTCTAAATAATAAAAACTGAGAAACAGGATCTGCGTTGGGCGAGGATGCTGACCTGGAAGAAATGGATCTAAACAGGCCTTGGAGTGTCCAGGAGACAGAAGAGCATTGCAGCAGCAGGAGCCACAGTGACCTTGAAAACAGGATCCAGGTGTTTCAAACCACATGCTTCCCTGTGCTGCTGGTCACCGGACGACGGGCTGGCGAGATGGCTCAGTAAAGCGCCTGCCACACTAGTGTGAAGACCTGAGTTCAGATCCCAGAAGCCACATAAATTCAGATGCAGTAGCCTGTGTCTGCAATCCCAGGATTCCTATGGCAAAATGGGAGGCAACGACAGGGGAATCACCAAGAAGGAAGCTCGAAGTCCTGCTAGCCTGACAAACAAAGCAGGGGACAACAAAGAGACTGAGGTTGCCCTATGACCTCTCCTGCACACTGTACCACTTGTGAGGGTATACACACACACACACACGCACCCCACACACATGCAAGCATGTGCATGCACACACCCCATACATAGCACACACATTCCACAAATAGATTTCACACACATCCCATACATATGCACACACACATATGCACACATACATTCCAAATTTGCACACACACACACACCAAGATTTAAAAAAAAGATGACATTTGGATTTGCTTAGATTATTCAGACTCTATGTTGATCTGAAAAGCAAGAATCAAAACAATAGCCAGCTGCTACCCTCTGCAAAGCAAACAGACTGTAAAAGCAATTACGTTCCGTGCGGCTGTGCTAGCAGCACTTCTCATTTGTCGGCGTCCAAGACGACTTCCTCTTCCTCCTTCTCCCACATGGCTCCAGTCTGAGCTAGGATTATTGATGTCTAGATTATTATTGTCTCCCTTTAAAATGCTTTTTTTATTTCCAGACACCCTCCTTCAAGACAGTCTCAACTTAAAAAGAAAAAGAAACTCCATGTATACTGCAGGCATTGATGTACAACAGGCTCACACATAAACACAAAAATAAAAATAAATAAGTCTAAAAGATTTTTAAATAAAAAATTAAGAAGCGAGAAAGAAAAAGAAAAACTCCCTTTTCTTTCATCTTGACATGATTAGTCTGAGGGAAGGATAGGGGCAGAAGGAGATGAGGCTTGAGTAACGTGCTGAGTCCTGGAAACCTTACCGGGGCTGCTCAGGAATGACAGACACACTGACAGAAAAGCTAGGATGGGGTGGGACATGCTCAGTCTGATGGAAGGGATCTACTGCCAACTGGAAACTCAGGGCTTTTCTTACATACGGCATAAGGAGGAAGGGTTAGGTGGTCTAGGTGGATGGGCTCTGCATGGGAGCAGTCTCGGGCTGCAATCCCCACAGAGGAGAAAGCTGCAGTTGCTAGTTTTTGCACACAATGGTCTTTGGTAAACACTCATACTTGGACCAGAGGAAGACTTTATCATTCCTCTGAGCCTCACTGGGGGAAGGCTTGGCCATTTCCACAAGGACATTGGGGTCCTTTGCTTGATGAGAGCCTGTCAACAAGACACATTCACTTAGAAATTCATCTGCTCCCCACATCAGGGCTGCTTAATGCCAGATGCTTTATGTGCATTCGTTTATTTAATGATTTAATGTTCATAATAACTCTGTTAGGTCGGTGTTATCATTCCTATTTTACAAGTAAGGAAGCCGAGGTTCAGAGAGCCTGGTTCAAAGAAGAAGAAGAAACAAAGTATCAGCACAGATACTTTAGCATGGTCCACGTAGCATGAATCTTCAAAGGTCTTATTAATAAAAAAACATTCAGGAGCCAGGTATTGGGGTGAATGCTGAAAGATCAGAGAGACAGAACCAGCCACAGCTGACCTCACCTCGCCAATTCCTCAGCTGATCTCATTTCCTCAAACTGGAAGCTTCTGTGTCCTCATCCGAATGGATCTCAGCTGAACTGCTGCTCAAAAGCCTAAAAACTTAACAGACTCTAGTTCCTGGTTCTCATGCCTTATATACCTTTCTGCTTCTTGCCATCACTTCCTAGGATTAAAGGCGTGAGTCACCATGCCTGGCTGTTTCCAGTGTGGCTTTGAACTCACAGAGATCCAGATGGATCTCTGCCTCCAGAATGCTAGGATTAAAGGTGTGTGCTACCATTTTCTGGTCTCTATGTCTATCTAGTGGCTGTTCTGCTCTCTGACCCCAGATAAGTTTATTAAGGTGCACAATATATTGGGGGACACAATATCACCACAGGTCTATGCCTCAGTCCATGTCTTACACCTGGCCAGAGAGAGTACCCTGGCATCTGTCTTAGGAGGCCTCTGCCCCTTCCACAGTGAGGATAACTTTAGGCCAAGTGGATATGTCCATGCAGAGCTCATACTTCCCCTCTTCAGGATCATGATTATCAGAATCTCTGTTGCCTAGCATCTGGGAACTCATTTCCAGAGCTTCTGGAGCACAGCCTGGTCCTGTTGGCCAGAGTGGAAGGCATTCAGATGTGCAGTTACATTGAACACATGCTTCTGTCCAACCAGGAATGGAATAAAAACCTGTGAGTCAAAGGGCTGTGGGGGGGGGGGGGAGGTTCAAGAATCCTAAATATAAACCTTCGAGTTGGCATTGATGTGTGTATCAGTAAGCTAGGACATGTTTTCTTTAGTTGTTTTTTCTTTTACATTTTTTTTATTTATTGGGTGAGTGGGGGTAGCAGAGAGTGTGTGCCTGCATTGGTGCACATGTGGTACATGTGGAGGTCAGAGAACAGCTTTCAGAAGTCAGTTCTCTCTTCCTATCATGTGGCTTTGGGGAGCTAACTCACATTGACAGGTTCAGCAGCAAGAACCTATTTTCTCCAACGGCTCCTTAGCTGTGTGATATACAGCCTTCGCACACTCAGACATTTGTCCTGTAGGCCTAGGCTTTTATCTTCCCCTGGGCTCACATGAGGGGTGAGCAGATTCGTCTCACGGCTTTCTTTCCTGTCCTTTGCTCACTGTGCTGCAGGGACGGCCACCCTTAGACCTGGCTGCCAAGCAGTCCCCTCCTCTTCAACCTCATAGCTCCCCAGATCCATCTTCTGCCTAAACCTCATGGACTGCTGCTGACTTCTCCCCCCTGGCCCTTTGACCTTCACTGGCTGCTATGACCTCCGCCATCCTGACCTGAAGAAGATGTAACTAAGTTACAGCACACCACTACGACCCTGTAATTCCCTCTTCTGACTGACACGGTTCTTCTGTTAGGTCTCGGAGTTTTTGGGCTGCCTGAGATACTCATTGGTAGCTCACTTGAGCCAAACTCTGTCTGTGGGAAGATCCTTAGGGCTGTTTTTGTTTTGTTTTTTTTGGGGGGGGCAGTATTGTTTATTTTTAGTACTAGGGATTGAACACATTAAGCAAGTGCTCTACCACTAAGCTGAACCTCCAGCCCTACATCTTTATTTATTTGTTTATTTGTTTGTTTTTCAAGACAGAGTCTCTCTTGGTAGCCCTGGTTGTCCTAGAACTCGATCTGTAGACCAGGCTGACCTAGAACTCACAGAGATTGCCAGATTGCTGCTTCTGCCTCCGAAGTGCTGGGATTAAGAGTGTGCGCCACCACTGCCCCAGCTAGATCCTTTTTCTCAGCTAGGCTCCCAGTCAGGTTTATAAAGCAGTGCACAGTGACTCGGGGAAGAATGGAAAAACAGACAAAAATTAGGGATATCTAGCCGGGGTTTCGATTTCATTCAGAAGGAAGAAAAACTGGAGTGAAGAAAAGATCAGGCAAACGCAGAGGCAATGGGCACAGAAATACCCCAAGTTCAGCAGAGGCGCTCAGGTTATGGAGCCTGTGGGAGTGGTTCTTAGAGTTTGGAGATGGGAGGACTAGGCTTGGAGAGTCAGGGAATGGCACCACTCAGTGGCCCAGGTCAGAAACTGCACAGCACCTTCACCCTCCAGCACAATGAGTCACTGAGGCCTATTGGCCTCCCTTTTAAGCCTGAGCTCTGCCTATATCTCTTCATCCAGCTATGAACCAAGAGGTCAGGCCACCATCATCTCCCTTCTGGATATGGTGACAGCCTCTTATTGCTTTTATACTTGTCTTCTGGTCTTTCTAAAACGTCAGTCTGAGGGTTGTGTTATAGCTCAGTGGTAAAGTTCTTGCCTAGTGTGCTCAAGGTTCCGCTCTTGATCTCCAACAAACACTGAGAAAACAAGTTTCAGGCTAGTCTTGGATATGCAGTGCAGAGAGATGCCCTCTTTGAAAATGAAAGAAAAGAAAAAGACATTCCAATCTCTGTATTCTCCTACAAAACCACGAACATTTATTTGTTTGTTTGTTTGCTTGTTTGTTTGTTTAAATATTGAGACAGGGTCTCATGGACCCCAGGCTAACCTGCAACTCAATATGTAGCCAAGGATGATTCTGAACTCGTGAGCCTTCTGCCTCCTCCTCTCAAATGCTGCGGTCAGAGGCAGGTGCTACCATACCAGCTTATGTGGTGATTGTGCTCAAACCCAGGGGTTCACATACACTAGCTAAACACTCTACTAACTGAACTATGAACATCCTTGGCCCAAGATTATAAACTATATAGTAATAAAAACTCTAGCCAAGTGTGCTAGCACACTCCTACAATTCCAGTACTCAGGATATTCAGATAGATCAATCTTGAGTCTCAGGCTAGGCTGGGCTATATCATGACACCCTGTCTAAAACAAAACAAAACAACAAAAATGAAAGAGAAACAGACTCTGTTTTGTGCAACAGTCATCATTCACAAAACTTCAACTGATAGATTGTCCAGTAAGTACCAGATATTACCCTAATAGTAGAGAAACAATGTGAACAAGGTCACTGCCCTGGGGGAACTTATCATGCAGTATAGAACAAGAGCAATAAGCATGAAAACGGAAGCAGTAGGCATGGTCTGCCTGCCACACAAACACAAGGACCCAAGTTAGGATCCCCAACAACCATGGAAGAAAGCTGCACATGGTGTATAACTGTAATCCCAGCTCTGGGGGGGCAGACAGGCGGCCAGGCAATTGCTAAATGTGTAAACTCCAGGCTTAGAAAGAGACTCTGTCACATGAAAAAAAAATAAAGGGCTAGAGAGATGGCTCAGAGGTTAAGAGCAGTGCTTGCTCTTCCAAAGGTCCTGAGTTCAATTCCCAGCACCCACATGGTGGCTCACAACCATCTGTAATGAGATCTGGTGCCCTCTTCTGGCCTGCAGGGACACATGCAGACAGAACACTGTATACATAATAAATAAGTCTTTAAAAAAATAAATAAAAGAAAAAAAAGAAAGTAGAAAGCAAGCCACAGAAATATCTGATATTGACTTCTGACCTACACACACACACACACACACACACACACACACACACACACACACACACACAAACCTAAGTAAATTACAAAAATAAAGAGGGGCTGGAGAGATGGCTTAGAATAGTGGTTCTCAACCTTCCTAATGCTGTGACCCTTTAATACAGTTCCTTATGTTGAGGTGACCCCCAACCATAAAATTATTTTGTTTGCTACTTTATACTGTAATTTTGCTACTGTTATGAATCATAATATAAATATCTGTGTTTTCTGATGGTCTTAGGCAACTCCTGTGAAAGCTTGAGAACTGCTGGCTTAGAGGTTGTGGAAAATCTGGGTTCAGTTCCCAGAACCCATATGAGGCAGCTTAGAGCTGCCTGTAAATTCTAGTTCCAGGGAGAATTGATGCCCACTTCTGGCCTCTGTGTGCCTGAACTCATGTGATACATACACATATACTCAGTTGTACACATTTGTTTTTTTGAGACAGAGTCTATCTACATAGATAGCACTGGCTATCCTGGAACTTACTCTGTAGACCAGGCTAGCCTCAAACTCACAGATATTCCTGCCTCTGCATCCTGAGTGCTGGGATTAAAAGCCTGTGCTCCCAGCCTGGTCATAAATTTTAAAAATTAAAAATAAAATAAAGGCTGATGGTATGTTCAGTGGTAGAGCACTTGCTTAGCATGAACAGGGTCCCAGTGTTCAGTCTCCAGCACTACAATAAATAAACATACAAGCCATGTATGATGGCTTGCACTTATAATACCAGCACTTGGGAGGCTGAGGCAAGAGGACCATCCAGGAGTTCGAGGCCAACCTAAGCTACAGAGTGAGATGCTACCTCAGTGAAACAAAAGAAAACAAAACAAAACAAAATAAGAAAATTTATGATTCTAATAAGTGTTAAAAAGAAAAACAAAGGCGTTAATAAGGGGGCTGAGAGGAAAGAGTGTTGGTTATTTAGACCGGGAAACTCTGGAGAGGTGATCCTTGAAACGAGAGTACTGAAGCATGAACTCAGGGAAGAATGTTCCAGACCCTTGAGTTCTGTGTGCTGAGGCATTATAGCTGCACCCTGGTCTGCTTGTGTGTGTGTTTGCTTGGCAGGAAACCTTCATTCTTTTTCCTTTTATTATTATTATTATTATTATTATTATTATTATTATTATTATTATTAT